>CALSCR010003168.1:0-10348 GCA_943704495.1 Pigoraptor chileana | reverse complement strand
CACACACACACACACACACACACACACACACACACACACACATATATATATATATATATATATATATATATATATCAATGCACACAAAACATACAACAGAACAATCGAAGTCAGCGATGACGAGGACCTCAACCATCCAAATGTTGATCAGGTGCGTTGTCAACATGCTGTGCTACCTGTAATTGAGTGGATCGCGTGCCAAATGCTTACACATTGCCAACGAATCCCGCGTCACAGCAAAGCCTTTGGAAATGGAGCAAGGAAGCGAGAGAGATGCGTGACGAAAAGGAAGCGGCGCATGAGCGACAAATCGCAGAGCTGCACAAGAAGACTGCGGCGCTCGTGGCAGAGTATGAGCAGAAAATTGCTGCGGCGGCAACGGAACAAGAGCGCGAGTCTCTCCGTAAACAGTCGTTGGAGATGCAGGCACAGGCTGAGAAGTTCGCGCAGAAAGAGCGCGAACTCCGCGAGAAGAAGGAAAAATACCCGCGGTGGAATTCACGCACGCTGTGCCAGGACGGGACTGTTGGCAAGACGGTGTGTGCAGCACGCGTTGGTCGGGCCTTGTGTGCTCGGTTCCTGTCTGTGCTGGATGCAGTTGTTGGATGCCGTGTTCCCGCCTGGTGCTGTGAACTGACAGCATCAACCGACCCCTCTGTTACTGCTTTTTCCCCCCCGTGCACTCGCATCCGTGCACCTGCGTGCGTCTTTCGCCCTCCACAGGTCATCAACAAGTACGACAACGACGCCGGGGCACTCAAGCCCCCCGAGATGGACACATCGCTCCCGGAAGAGGAAGCCGCCGCTGACTTTGAACGCAAAGTGGTGCGTAAGCAGAATGACGCATTTTCACGATGTGCAGCAGCAGACGGATAAGATGCTGATTTTGTTGCGAGTTATCGTGCCAAGGCACTCCACGCACCCAAGGCAACACTTTTTGTTGCCATCCGCGATTTGTGGCGACCTTCAAATTTGCGCCATTTCTATGGTGTCTTTGGATCTGCCGTGCCAAAATCAGCACTATTGCTCACATTCCGACCCCCCTCCCCCCGCCCCCTCCCTCACATGATGTTGCAGGATGAGTGGGCGCAGGCGATGGACGCGCTTGTTGCCGACTTTGGGAAAATTGCGAGCCTCAAGGAGTCGTACGAATTCATCAGCGCACATCCGGGAGTGCTTGCGGACGAGTGCGCCGATGCACTGTGCCTGATGGCTGTCGACTGCTTTGTGCGGCAGTACTACGACGTGATGAAGGACGAGAAGGAGGTGGACTGCGCCGTGCTTGACAAGGGCCCCAAGTGCGAGGGCCGCCGCTTGCTGTTCCAGTCGCTCGTGCTCTCATACTGCATCGACCTCACCAAGGCAGGGAACGGCAAGGATGGCGTCATCCTCTTTTTTAAACGGTGTGTGCATCCTACACTCTGCAACCATGCCGTCTGCATGCGGTATACAGGCGCACATGTGCTCCTATCGATACGATCCATGTATTCACAAACGCAACCGCAGACGCAGACGCAAACAAAACGCAGCGAACGCTAACGCAGCACACAAAACACACAACACCAACATACATACATAGCTACACAATGTCAGACACAAACACATACAATCAGGGTTATCCTCGACTCACACAAACACCCTGTTCCCATGCGCAGAATGCACGGGCAGGACAACGAACACCGGGATGCATTCCAGAAGGATCTCGAGCGGATACAACTGACTGCACAGCGCCAGGCCAAGGAGCGTCTGGACAAAGCCATCGACGAAGCCCGCGCCCGCCGCACACAGGAGGTCGAGGAGGAGATGGCGCAGTTCAAGCGCAACACAAAGCGTCTCTTTGTCGTCGCCGCCATTCTCATCGCGTGCCTCGCCATCTTCCTGGCGCGGTATGTCGCATAGCCGAAATATATGCAAACAGATACACACAGATGACATCTCATGGTTCACACACACACACACACACACACAAGATGTTGGATTGCCATCATCAACCCATTCGAGTAAGAGACATAGGATGACGCACGGGTATCGACTCTGCTGCCATGTCCCGTGCCACACGCCTGCAAACAGTGCAAGCTTAGAGCGACGGCAGCTGGCAACAGGGATCTTGGTGTGCTGTTCAGAGCGTTGTGGGGACAATGATGAGGATGGTCGACTTGTCCTTCTGCTGGATGCGCGGTGTCTTGGCGCTCTTATCGCCCTGAAAATGCACCTTCCACGGCTGCTGTGCCATGTACGTGTCGTGTCTGTCCGCCGTCACAACGCAAAACATGTCGCACGCGGAACGCACAGCCGCAGCACGTGCAAAGAAAGAAGCTTGGATTATAAGCACACGCAGTAACACAGCTTACGCCCAACATCATCAAAACAAACTGCGAACAGAACGCAACTTACACGTCAGAGAAAGTGACACGGAGGGGCAGGCGCGTGCACTTTTGGTATGCCTCGCTGAGCATTGTGATAAGCTCAACGTGGCGACGGCATTCAAAGATATAGTGGCGCTCTGTGTGTGCAATTGAGAGCGATTGGAGTGAGCCGCAAAAACGATCGCCACGGGAGAGAGGCAGAGCGGACCAGGCGAGAACACAACACATCCAGCAGACGAGACGCCGGTCCTGACAAGTCCTTTGACAGGCACTGAGCATTGGCACCGACACAGACACAGACACAGACATAGACAACGTAACGAGATGCATGTAACGCAGGCGCAGTCCACAGCGAGCGTCGTCACACACACCGGCAAACTTGAAGATGACGAGTGAATCTGCATAAGGACTCATTGCGACCTCCTGGAGCTGCGTGAGTGATATTCGCTCCTTGACGCGAAGTGTTTTGGGCTGGAGGCGGAAGAGGGCGTCGGCGCTGATTGCAATCGCAGCGGCGTCCAACCGCCAGTTCCGGTTCACTTTGTTCGCAATATCCGAAAACATGGCGCTCACAGACAGCGCGATCGACGCGGGGTCATCGTCGGCTGCATGGGAATGCAACATACGCACAAAACACGACACGACACAGCCAAACACGAATGGAGGGGAACGCGGGTCAGCTGCGCATCGCAGTGCATGGTGGGGCCTGACAAGTGCAGCCCCTGCCGACACACGCGATCCACGCACAGAACGGCGATGGATGATGCAGCACAGCAACACGCACGAACAGCGCCATCATCGGTCGAGGCGAAACACCATCCGGCAGTCAACATGCGGCTCTCAGTGACCCCCCGTGACCCCCAGTGACCACCGGCAACTCACCGGAGGCGCTCTTCCGTGCCTGGGACATGGCGCCCTTGGCCAGGCGCAGATAGTCTCCGCCAAAGACCTCCGCCACAGAGTTTGCATATCCGGCCTTCTTCCCGCGGAACAGCTCACTCGCGCACACCTTCCGCTGCATCCACAGCATCTTCTCCTGCTCCATGATCGTGCCGATGAACCGCCGCGCCAGCGCCACCTTCCACTTGGAGCGCAGGTCCAGCATGTCGACCGTCCTGCGCAGCACTGACGGGGGCTGGGGAAAGCCCTTCCGATTCCACGACCCACCGGCAACAAACGCCCGCGAGAGCAGCTCAAAGTATATCCGCGCTTTGTATGCACGCAGCGCGGCCTGGATGCGCATGGCGGCCCGCTTGTGCCGCAGGAAGAAGCAGCGGGCCCGGTGCCCGCGATAGTGCTTCTGCAGGGTGCACACGGCCCTCCGCACCCGTACGAACCGCCACGCACACTGCATGAGAAGCACGGCACGCCGTTGGGAGACAAACGCCGCGCGCAGCTGCACGACACGGACGATGCCAGGAGGGGGGGGGGGGGGGGGGGGGGCGCACGTTCAAATGTGAGTGGGATTGCAGTGACTTTGGATTGAGCGTGCGACGCACAAACAACACAGGCAGCCCATACAAAGTATACAAACGAAATGCGGATTGCATAGTGAATGGCAATGCATGCAATCTAAGAGGGCACACGTGCACAACCAAAACCGTGTGGGCACAGAAACACGAGCGCACGCCCCACCTTTCGTCCCCTCCATCGACTCTGCAGCACGACAGCCGCCTTGCACCGCCTGGCCAGGTATCTGCGATAGTGCATCTGTATCGTGATCGCGGCCTTGATCTTGTGCAGATTTTTCCGCACGAGAAAGCCGCGCACGTGACGCTGGATAGTCCGCGCCGCGCGAGTCTGTGCCCTCATCTTCACAAAGCGCTTCCTCAGCACGGCCTGCAATATGAGGCTGCCCACCAGCAGCAGTGCCTTTGCGCGGAACATTTTCCGGCGCGTGGAGAACCCGCGCCACCGCTTAGCAATGACGGTCGCCGCCTTGCCCATCCGCAGCCGCCGCCGCACCAGATGACCGCGCACGTGCGCCTGCAGCAGCGTGGCAGCCCGCTTGCGCACATACGCCCTGCGGCAGACAAAGCCCCGCCACCGCGCCTGGATCCGGCGCGCGGCCCGGTATCTCCGCAGCCAGAGACGGCGCGCCAGGCCCCGCCAGTTGCGCTGGAGGATGACGGCGACCCACGGCAGCGCCCGGTCGCGAAGCTCCTCGACAAAGAGCATCGTCGTCGCCTCGCGCACAAACACCTTTGTCCGCCCAAAAGCGTATTCAGACTGCGTAATGCCGACCTGGTTCATGATGGCGACAACCGCCTCCCGCAGCGCATCCGGGGCACCGGCCACAGGCCGGAACGACGGCCACGTAACCGCGCTCAGCATGCAGTATCGCGCAACAAAGCGATCGTGGGGCTGGCGGAAGCAATAACCGGCACGACGCACGCGCACATTCTCAAGAACGCCGAGATAGCGGACCTGCGACCGCACCAGCGCCTCGTCAGCAACGGCGGGGACACGGCCTGCATTCGGGCGGATACACCTCACATAGTGCGGGGAGCATGCGGCGAGCGCGTCGATCAGCCCGCCCAGCTGCGTGCGGAACTGCGCCGCAACCGTCTTTGGGCGCCGCTTGTCGCCCACGCCGCTGCTCTTCCTCGCAACAGGGGTCGCAAGGTTCATCGTGGACTTCCGGCGCAGAATCTGCGCGGTGCCGGCCGCCGCCTCCGACGCCGGCCCGCCCAGAGACGACTGCCGGCGAGTGCGCGACGACGACGACGCGTGCTGTCTGGCGACGGCATCCAGGGGAGATCCCGCGTTGCGCGCCACTTGCGGACTGCCAAGCGCCTCCGGGTCTTCAAACAACGCTGCGAGAACTCGGCTGTTGGCGACCGACGACGACGACGCGAGGGCTTCAATGATGTCGCGGTGGAGGGCATCTCTGTTCTTCTTGAGAAAGTCGTTGGCCTGGTAAGTGACCGTGCCCGCGTAGTGCTTGAGAATGAATCCAGTTGTGCCGTGCTTGCGCGACAGGACCTTCTGCTCGTAGTTGGGGTGTCGAAGGCAGTTTGAATTGAGTTTCTGCACAAGCGAAAAATGCGTCTTGTCGCCAAGGAGACATTCCTCGTCGAGAATTGGAATTATTCCCGTCGGCTTCTGCGAGCAACCAAGCCATACAACAAGCACAGTCAGTCAGCTAGTAACAATCAGGGACCACCGGCTCAAATGAAAGAAGACAAGAAGCAAAGCGTAACTCCACTGATCACGAGAGGGAGAGAGATGTAGGATTCAAGTCAGTGTCTTAGGCGCTGACTCCACAAAAGAGAGAGAGGGAGAGAGAGGGAGAGAGGGAGGGACCTTCAGTATTCAAAACGCCTTAGGCAGAGGCTCATCGACTCAAGCAGAAGAGAGAGGAAGAAAGAAAGAGAGAGGGAGAGGGAGGGAGAGGAGGACCGCAGTAGTCACAATTCGTTGCCCCACTGATATACGCAGGACGAATCACACACACGAGATGTAATATCAGGTCGCTTATTTAAGCCACGCGATGGACAAGGAAGGGGAGGAGTGAGATCCACGGTCGACGGTCGACAGTGAAACAAACCTTGTCGATGAGCTCGCATATGAGTTCGTTATTGAAGTAGTCGACGTGCACCCAGGGTATGCCCTCTTCAGCGTACTCGGCCTGCTCAGCCCCAAGTGTCAAGCGCACAAACAACTGCTGCAGACGTTCGTTGCAGTAGTTGATGCAAAACTGCTCAAAGCCATTCAACTGAAAACACACACACACACACACACACACACACACAAATCAAGTCAGTTTTAGGCGCTGTACCGAAAGAGAACAACAGACAAAGTACTTCAGAGCTCAAAACAAAGAGAGCCTTCACATGACTTGCCCTTCGCAAACACACCTTGAAGATTTCAAATCCGTAAATATCGAGGATTCCGATCACGGGTGACCGCGGGGTTGAGCTGCGCGGTGAGCGGGGTGACATGCATGGTGGCTGGGGTGACGGTGACTGGCGCGAGCCCGCGTGACAGTCCCCAACGCCCCCACCGCCACCGTCTGCTCCTGAGTGGACAGCGCCCCTCACGCGCTCCGCAGACATGCTTATGTTGATCTTGGCAACGACCCATTCGAACAGCCGGAGGTACAGTGCACGGCACAGCGCATCGCGCGCATCACGTGCCTGCCGTCGGTCCAGAGGAATCTCAATGCACTCGGCTGCATCCCGCGCGTTCACATCCACCGTCCTCCGCGTCAGTGCCACACGTACCACCTCAGCGTCACACTGCAACAACGCACACCCCCGTTCAAAATGCCCCTCTGCGCGAATTTCTGCCGCCGCCGCCGCCCCGTCAGGTGTTGTTGTGCGCGAGCGGCGCAGGGCAGTGGGCGACCCCACGGGCGACGGTGCATCGCTGTCCGACGACCGAGCGGAGGCCCCGCTGGCCGACCCATGCGATGCAAAACGTACGTTGCCAATGTGGAGAATGGCCGCAAGGACAGTGTACACGAGGTGCACGTCGTCAAGGGACATGCCCATCGCATCGAGGGCGCGCCGGGTCAGCGAAAACCCGGCGGCGTCGTCGACTGGCCGCTTGCCTTCGCCGTTACCGTGCTTGAGGTATCTGTACGCCTTTGGCTCCCTTGCGAGGGAGAGCGACTGCACGAGGGCATCATCTGCGCCGGCCAGCAGCTGGTAGAAGGCGTGGAAGTTGCGCTCGCCTTCCGCTTGCCCTGTCACGCGCGTCTTCTCGAGGAGGTATGTCTGCACGTGGCCGCCGACGGGGCAGCCCCGGTGGTCCAGCGCAATTTCAAAGTACTTGCCGAATCTGCTGCTGTTGTCGTTGGACGCGGTCTGCGCGTTGCCAAGCGCTTCGAGGGCTGGGTTGCTCTCGATGAGCACGCGGCGTATGCCGTCGATTGAAGATGCAGCCCCAGGGACCGCAGTGACCGCCGCAAGGTATCCCACAATGATTTTGCTCGCCTCCTGAGCGGCGACAGATCGGCACACGGTGGTAATTGAGCTCGCACTCCATCTCTCACGCACACACACGCACACGCACACACACGCAACCACAACGCAACTCAGCCGTAACCATAGATAGCGCAATCGGAGAACCCACCGTCTTTCCACTGCCACTCTCGCCGGTGATGAGCACGCACTGATTCTGATTTGTGCGCACCACATTGCGATACGCGCGGTTGGCGAGTGCATAAATGTGCGGCGGTTTGTTCGAGTAGAAGACATTATCGCGGAACATGCTAATCTCCTTGTCGCCATATATGTCCACGGCCTGCGCAGCCACAGAGTAGGATCACGTGAGCAAACTCATGGCACACCACAGATCGCTGGCAAATTCACAATGTGGGCAAGGTGGGGGGCAGCAGACGACATTTGCAAAAACTACACGCCAGGCAGCCGTTCCCAATGCTGATATCAATGTGATGCGGGTTCGCGCCAGACGCACCTTGAACGGATTCAGCGACAGCACCACGTCTCCCACATACGTATATATTCGACTGTGATTATATCGGCGCACGAGGGCATCGACCACGGCGTTTTCTGTGACCTCGGGAAGAAACACGAGGTCCGCAACCTCACTGCACCAACAATGACAATGGTAGATTAGCCATGGCGTTCAGGTCTCCGCAAAGAGAGCGGATTCACTGGACAGAAAGGACCAAATACAGAAAAACACAATACGCCAGGCCACTCTCTTGCGTCCATGCCCCCCCCCCTCTCTCTCCCTCCCTGTCCCTCCGTGACATGCAACTGGCAAATGCACGACACGCACATCACACAGAACCCCACCCGGATGCCGAGTCCCGCCGCACAAGTCCCGATGGAGAATCACGGCGCAGCGCCAGCGAGGGACGACGTATCAGGCCACTCGAAGCCTCTGCAGGTGGCGGGGTTGTTGGCGGTGCATCCACGGCGCCCGCACGCGACAACTCCGTGCCCACGCGCGTGCCAGCCACAAGGTCTGTACCACTATCTGAGAGCAGGCTGCGACGCGACGGCGCCTCGGTGGATGCGGATGCAGCGGCGCCGGCCAGCGGGGTTTCAGGCACGGACTGCGGGCCGCGTGGGCTCGCGTTGGGGATCATAGTGGTGCCGGGCCTACTGTACCATGTGCCACGGTGGGAGTCCTCTCACACTCCCTCGCACACCGCGACCCACATCACGGCGCGCCCGCAGACACGCACACGCACGCACGCATGCGCGCTGAGGAAGGTTGCCAATGCTGCGCGGCGAAGAAAGTGCTTTTGAAAAAGTCTCGCTCGTATCCAGATGTTTGCGACAGTAAATCTTTCGATGGCGGGCAATCAAAGCCACCAACCGAACTGTTATTTGCAGCCTGTTGTCGATTGAGCAGTGGGAGATAGACATGCGAGCTGTGCTTGAAGATGCAAATGTGAATGCGCAAAAGAGCGCATACAAACACAACACAAACACAACCATGAAACACGCACACAAGCATACAAGCACGCACAAGCACATTCACCACCGAATAGTAAATACGGACCCGGTCAAATAGTCACATTGAGTGAATTCTGTCAGCCGACAGTTTAAATTGAATGGATACTCTGTTTTCAGCACATCCACCAACGAATTCCATATTACCAAGCCCGAGAGAGTTGGTGGTCCTGCTAGTCTGCAGTTGACCCCGTGACCATGATTTGCCATTGTGGAAAGTCTGACGATTATTTTGACGCATCATTCAAATTAAGGCGCACGGGTAGAGTCTGGGCGGACATGGCGAGTGTGTAATAAACGCGGATTTGGTACATATTCGGTACTGAGAGATTGAGTGAAATTAGCGATGGGGAACAACAACAAACCACGAAGGAAAGAAAGGCAGACGACGTGCGATTGCAATGTAGTCCTCTCTCTCCCACACACACACTACGGCTGTGGTCGGAAAAATTGTCTGTTGTTGATTACACACACGCACATGCACACGCACGCACGCACGCACGCACGCACGTACGCACGCACGCACGCACACACGGTTGAATTTGCCGTTGTTGTCACTTCTTGATGTGGGTATATCGTTGTCTTCATGCGTCAAACCACGCCGTCTCTGTCGCCCCTATTTGCACGCGATTACGTCTGCATGGTACTCACCGTCCCAGCATTCGAAAGGGGCTACCTTGAGCTGTAGTTTAATTGAGAGAGAGGAACGTGAACGAGCTGCGTGTGGGCTGACGTTTGCGGCAGAGTGAGCGTGCGTGTGTTGACTGCCGGTGCATCCACCGCGCTCATATTTGCGGACAATTTCGGGAGACTGAACGAAGGGCCACAAACAGTGCGCACTGCCGCGGGTGTTTGTGCATTTGTGCGTTGGGCAGCAGATGGCGTCCGCACAGGCGCAGCGCCTTGAGGAGCTGAGGCGCGCGTCGACTTTTGTGAAGGACTTTAATCAACTGTGGTCCAAGGGCGGCGAACTGGATCAGGAAGTGGATGACGACCTTGCACGCGGTGGGTGGCGGTCCGCTCGATTCTTTCTGTATGTTGTTGCTTCCTGTTGTATTCATACATGCATATGCACGACTCACCTCAACTCACACGCGCTTTGTTGTAACGGTCGGCGTCGTCGCAACAGCGCAAAAACAATTGAACGACCTTAAACACAAGATCTCCGTCCATAGTAAGCAGAATTTTGCACTGGAAAAAGATGTGCGATACCTCGATTCTCGCATCGCGCTGCTGATCAACCACCGCATTTCCTTCGAGGTGAGCCTGCTTGCCTGGTTGAGCTGCTGACTGTTTGAATCTGCGTCGTTGTTGGGGCATGTGCCTCACACAAGTCTATCTACCTCCCATACATGCCCATCGAGTTGAGAGTAACTTATTGGTCAATCCGGGGTATCGTGGTGCTCATGACATGCAGCTGATATTCGCCGCGGTGTCTCAGTAATAGCTCCAGTTGGGAGCACATAGTCCTCATAGTCGTCAGAGTTGCACGTGGATTCCCCTCTCTCTCTCTCTCTCTCTCTCTCTCTCTCTCTCTCTCTCTCTCTC
>CALSCR010003167.1:0-14439 GCA_943704495.1 Pigoraptor chileana | reverse complement strand
GGTCTGCTCGGTCTGCTCGGTCTGCTCGGTTTGCTCAGTCTGTTTCGTCGTCTTCGGAAACTCTGTATTCTCTTCATTCTTGTTATTTGTATCCGTCGTCTTGGTCTGGAATGTTTGTCGAAAATGTGTGGGCGAGGTGTTGAATGTCAGTTCGGTCACGGGGTAGTTTTCATAATTGTCAAGAACTCTTTCAAATGCCGCGTATGCCTCATTGTTGATGCCCTTTACTTGGCAGTAGCGATTGAGAGAGTAAGAAAGGCTTAGCCATGCCCAGATGGGGACATTTTCGCGTTTGTAGAGGCAGTGGTAGCGCGAGTCTGTGCGACTGCTAGCAGGACGGGCTATTGCCCGTCCGTATTGTTGGGAAGGATCTTCTGGAGTCAGTATTGCACCCTCAGATGCCCATCCATTTTGTCCTCCGTCATAGCATAGAACGTTCCTTGTCTTCGCCCATTTCGCAAATGCATTGTCATAGAAGAAATTCGGTTGTCTGGATTGTTCATCTTTCCAAACATGTCGTCCGCGAATTGTGTCAAAGTAGCGATTATACACGCGGATCAATTCCTCTTTCGTAACCAAATTATCAATCTGAGGCAACACATGATCGCGCGCACAATGCTCTTTGGCATGTTTGTGGATCTCGTTTGCTTCGTGGTCGTCACTTGGCGTGTAGATTTTAGAAAATGCATCCCTCACCGATGTAATAACTGTATTGTCATTTTCCTCGCCACCCTCTTGGACATTTGATGGAATATATCCAGTGCGCGCTCGACTGTCTGCGTCCATTAGAAAGTCCTGGAGAAAGAGCATATAATTCGCGGGAACGATCCCCCACGGTTCTATCCGTGTCACACCTGCTGTGTCCCCATTTACATAAAATCCTCCCCCGTTGATATTGAATCCAAGATCAACAAGTTGCGCGATCGCTTCATCGACACGGCATCCTTGAAATGGCCCCCGTGAGAAGAACGGATGGAGAAAGTCGAACACATGAAGGCTTGTATCGCCCGTATCGCCCGTCTGTGTGTGCCGTCGAGACCATTTCACCCAGAGTGGAGTTTGTACAAATGGTTCCGTCTGAAGGGCAGCACAACTGTCATCTACAGATAAGTTTGTATAAAACGCAACAGGAGCGAAATACTTCGCCAAATATCGATTCATATCGTGACTCATTCCCCTCCCTACTTTATGTTTAATTGGACGTTGACTGGATTATTTCAGTGTTACATCACACTATTGGTCATCATTTTTTCCACGTGCGCGGAATGCGCTAACGTCCGTGTCCGACACAATTGTAATTGAACATACTCCAAAGAACTCAGATCAGAGACACATTCGTCACCTCATAGCAATTAATTGATGCAGAGAGGACACAAAAGTCAGTTTGGCCTATAAACAATAACTGACAAATCCGCGGACAGACTCTTAGTTTTGACATGATTTTGTATTGTTTAGAAAAATATGATGCACAGCTTACTAAGCACTGAGTTGTCAGAAGTAAACGCCCGGCCAACAACATCACCCCTCTCTCCTCGCCCCTCTCTCCTCACCCCTCTCTCCTCACCTCCCACATTGTGCACCGATTGCTGGTTGGCAAACATGTCAAAGTTTCCTGTTTCCTTCTCGGATCTTCCCATTGACGTTTTTGTAATGCACATTGCCAATTGCCTTTCCAATAAGGATCGCCATATTCGCTCGCATGTGTAAACTCAATACTTCGTATGACGGCAAGCATACGTGGGTGAGCCCAGGTTATTTGGAATATTCTAACGAAGGAAGACAAGCGTGGTGAGTTTCGTCGGAACCCCGTCCCTGTCGCTAGCATATCCACTCACATACTGATTTTGTAATTTACAGCCGACAAAGTGTATTTTGCTTTTTGCGTAGGCGCATTTGTTTAATAACAGGGATTCGCAATGTCAATTGACTGTGTCTAAACTAGCAAAAAAGAATAAACAGAATCGCACAAATCGGTCAATCCGTATCCGAAGAGGACGCTAAAACGCGCAAGATAAAGGCATGAAACGTTCTTCCGTGTTTTTCCTTCAACTTCACTAGTGGCTCGGACAGCCCCGTGCGCCCTGCCGCATGCAGTTTGGCAAACACATGAAGCTCGTGCTTGGAGCGAGACGGCTCCGAATTGAAGAGAAACGCACACTTGCAGATTTTCAAGCGGCACGTGTATTTTGCCGACGTGTGCGTTTGCATGTGGTACCGAAGAGATCGTCGGGGCATTTCCGTGCGACACGTGCCGCACGTTACGACAGTCGAGGTTGGTTGTCGTGATTGTTGTGATTGTTGTGATTGTCGTGCGGCTTCAGCTGACATGGACGCCGTGGCGACGTCCATGTCCGCAAGAAGTGTTTGCGCGCGTGCAACCTTTTCGATGTTTTCTTGGTGCGCCTTCTTAAGTTTCATGTACATCTCGGCGAGTGACTCCCATGTTTGGGTCGCGATCTCGGGGTCCATCTTGGCAGTTAGTTTAACTCGTTTTGTTCGTCATGGAGACTGGTTGGTCGCAACATTTATTAGCCCAGAAGATTGAATTTTCAGTTTTTCCGCTTTGTGGGTTACAGGCGGGTTACGATCTGTTCGTTTGTCGCCTGGCAACCGTCATGATGAAACCTGAAACGCTCGCCAAAAACGTTTTCAATTCAGTTTGTGTAGTGCAGTGTGTTCGCCATTGTTCACGATTCTCTGAACGCTCCGGCGCCCTGCGAATACCCGGATTGAGTTCATTACAAATGAAACAGGGTGATTTGCTTCAAAGGGACCACCAAATAAAACTGATCCGCGCTCCTTCGGTTGTATCGAAATATTTTCATAACGCTCTCGAAGACGGAGACGCTCAAATGTTGCCAAACGATTTGCTGATTGAGCTCTGTGCGGAACTACTTGATCAACAACAGGATATTGCTCCTCCAACGGAGAGGCCAATTTACTCAATGGTGAGGATATTGCTCTTCCATAAAGGCCAATTTGCTCAATGACGAGGGGATTGCCGCCTACAACAGAGAGATCGGTGTTACTTTCAAAGAGCACCTTTTGTAGTTGTTGACAATGCGAGAGGGGAAAAAAATGAATATGGCGGTTCATATCATTTGTTTGAAGACTAACCCATGGCTTGTCGAAAATGATCACAGAAACGACTGTCAACGTTTGGAACAATCGCCTGAAGGACGTGCTCCTTACCGGCGAGGAGATCAAGACGGCTATGAACCATGTGAAAGAGTTTGTTATTGCGCATGCGCGGTTGTTTGCGTCAGCGTCTGTTGGAGTGTTCATATGCTTCGTCCGTCGTGCAATCGCTTTGGCGTTGCGCAAGCTGGCGGTCGTTCGACTGAAGCCGTGTCTTAAGCCGGCGGTCGTTGTTCCATCCGCGCTTATTACCATTGAGCCCACCTTGTCGCTCATGCAGTCGCTCGTCAACTACATAAAAACCCATCCAAATGACTGCACAGTGCGAGAATCAAATGAGACTTCAGTCAAAGTCATTAATTTGGAGGAATCGTGCGTTACGAGCGTTTGGGATTCCATCAAGGTGCGATTCGGACGTTGCGAGATCCGAATTGTTACCCCGCTTCACATGACGTTCAAACGGCAGAAACAGCATGACGCAATTCTCGACCATTTCTCTCCGATCGAGCTCAACGCCCCAAATATCGGGCGTCTAACAGATATTCTTCCTGACAGTGCGATTAAAACATTTATCAAGACAACAGTTGACAAGTTCACAAACGAATCTCGCGAGTACAAGGTGCAGATACCAGGCATTGCCCACGACAGGTTCGAGTACGACAACAGTCTGAAGATTACAAAGTCGACATGCGGCGAGGTTGCTCACGCGTACATGTACAAGAAGAACTTTCCAAACATTGACATCCACGTATGTCACTACGAGTACGCGATGTTGCAGACCTTCATGCGCAAATACGACATTGGCATCACAAACTTTTGTTCGAATTACACATTGTTCAACCACACAATTTGCATTTCGGACGAGGACCAGAAAGCAATGTTAACCGAGGCTAAACGAGACTGCTATGTCCAATCCGACATCAAGACTGCTCTCGGCAAACTCCAAATTGAATACCCGTCGGTTTCTGATGAAGAAGTTAAGATGTACAAAAATAACTTTCATACCAAAGAAGAGATTAAGAAAAACACGGTTAAAAAAGTCTGTATTCAGGTGGAAGTGGAGTCTGTTGCGGGGCTGTCGGCGGGGGTGTCGGCGGGGGTGTCAGCGGGGCTATCAGAGACGGAACTTTCCGCGGAGTTTGATAAGCTGCTCGTTCAGCTATCGTACAACAACATCGAAACGGGCAGCATCAAGATTTACAACATTCGCATTGATCGCAAAGAGAATAAGATTGAAGTTCCTAATCCGGCGTACAAGGCGTTGGCGAATGAGAAAATGAAGCGCCGGCACTATTCTCCGCCGCTCCCTCAAGTTATTCTGAAAACGGAAGTGACAAAGCAGGTGCTCGTCGAGCTGATCAACGAAAAGAGAAAGCCTCTGAACACATTGTACATGCGCAAGGGCGACATGTTCAAGCTGAAAAGCTGCCTTGAATCGTTTGCCAATCACAAAGAGCTCATGGCAAAACTTGGTCTCCAACACAAGCTCGGCATTCTGCTGTACGGCGAGCCAGGCACCGGCAAGTCTTCTGCCATTCTTGCGGTGGCCACGCACCTAAAGAAAGACGTGTACTACGTTCACCTAAACGGCGTGCAAACCAACGATGAACTGCAAATGATCTTTGATCACGTGAACAAGCAGTGTCTGAACGGAGGTATCATCATATTCGAGGATATTGACGCAATGACCACCGTCGTTCACAGCAGAACAAAACCGGAACAGTCAATGTCTCTGGTCGATATCGTCAGTCAACAGACAAAAGAGCTGACACTCGAGTACTTTCTCAACGTACTGCAAGGGTCACTCACGGTGGACGGCACGATCTTCATAGCGACTACCAATCACCTTGATAGGCTGGACCCGGCGTTCTATCGCGACGGCCGCTTTGACGTGCGCATCGAATTGAAGAAGTGCGACTCGTACCAGATTGCAACAATCTACAACGCACTCATGAAGCGCCCAATTCCGCCAAAACTGTTGGAGCGGATTGCCGAGGACAAGTACACCCCTGCCAACCTCATCTTTCATATCAAGCCGTACATGTTTGGCGATTACTCGGACGAGGAGATTCTGACACCATTCCTCTAGGCACGGACCGCCGCGCCACCACGGCACAGTTGTTTGCTTTTAAAACTGCACTGTGGTACTTCGTGCGGTTCCGTTCGTAAACTTCGTGCCGTGGTGGCGCGGCGGTCCGTGCCTAAATAACTTTCGTGCCGTGGTGGCGCGGCGGTCCGTGCCTGTCTGTGCCTGTAGTTTTTTTTAATATCCAAGAGAGTATGTGAAGTCCCCGCGATGTCAACAGATAGTGCAAGTTCGACAAGTAGTTCGACTACGACTAATTCGACTAGTGCTCCCCTGGATAATCCTGCCAAAGCGCCGCTTGACGCTTTTACGTCCGCTCTGGCTCCTTCTGGCTGCACACCTTATCTGTCAGAGAATAACGACTTGATTCGTCGTAGGCGGACTATGTCGAAGGATGCCGTCCTCGCAGACATGAAATTGCTGGCTTCTAATCCGCCTACTCTCCCGAATCCCAAACTTACTTTGCATTACATTACCATGCCTGCTGACAATGTTTGGACTAGCCCCGGCGGTTACACCAAGGGCTACACTTTTGCGGACTCTAATGCGATTGCTGCTGGCGTGGGAGGCAGACTGGTGACTGCAGTGGAACTGGAGTCCATGCGACTGTTGGGGTTTGAATTATGCTGTTGCGGATTCATTGCCGACGGACGCATGGTAATTCCCATGCAAACTGCAAAAGCGGGATGTGCACCTGCCGGGCTAAATGCGGTAAATGTGAACTCTGGTGATAAGTACTCGGCGTACATTGTTGCGGATCCAGCGCAGGCTGCCAGCAACAGTAAATTAACGGCAACAAAGTTTATGGTGCCATACAGCAGCGGATTTTGTAATCCAAAGTTGCTAACGATTTCTGGATTCACGGGAAAGATCGTGAGACCATTTGTCTATAATCCGTCACCAAACAGCGAGTCCACATGGCCTTTTTTGTTTGCTACAAATGTACAGTTTGTACTAGTGTTTAACGATGGCGGCAGTGGAGGGACTGATTGGGCGGTTTATGCGCCCATTCCACCGCCTGGCTATGCGCCTCTAAGCCATTATTTCACTTTTCAAACAGTCGATAGTCCCCCCACAACAACCCAAGTTGTGTTTGTCGCCACAGACATGCCAGACGAGTTTAAGAGTCAATTTGGTACAAGATTTGCAGGTAAGTCCGTTGCCGTCCCGCCGGAAAACTACTCCCAAGCGTGGGTCAGCGCCGGACAGGGATTCCATTATGCAGCAAGTTTGTGGGAACCCCGCCACTCAGACAAGGACTATGTGTTTCTTGGGACGGCTGGGAGCGTTGAATCAACATACAATGTGAGCTATAATCCACCCCTGGCCGCGAACATGCTCTACGGCGTCCACAAAGATTTCCTCTCTCTCCTGTTTTCCAAAATTGAGGCAACGACAACCGCAACAGAAAATCTTCAAATGATGACAAACGACGGCGTCTACTCCTTTTATTCGTCCGATTACAATACGTTTCGAGTGCAAGCGTACAACAAATATGCGAGCGTGGCCCTCGGATACGATATCAACTATTTTTGGTCAAAGTTTCGCAATGATAAGTACGATGTGGTCCCGTTGGCTCGGCGGTTCAAGTGTTGCATGAACGACGGCGTGTCAAAACCCCAATGTGGAGATTGGTTCGGCTCGACGGGTCAGTGTGACACATTCATGAACTCATTTTGCAACAGCAATCCGACGGACCCATCGTGCGGCTGTCTGAAGAGCGAGATTGACTTGCCAAGGTGCTTTGACAGCAAATGCAGGAACACTTCAGCGTATAAAAGCTCGACTTCGTTGACAACAGCGTGTCCCGACACGTACATAAATTGCAACTCGTATTTCACAATGAGCGAGGCAGCAAAAAACAATTTGGTTCAAGGGGTAAAGCTGGATCAGAACTGCTCGGCACTTCAATCGCATGTGAACAATACAACCAGTTCCGATTCGCAGTCAACTGCAACCACAACAGCAACCCCAACGGCAACGCCAACGGCAACACCAACAACACCAACAACACCAACGGCAACACCAACAGAAACACCAACCCCATCAACCACCACTGAGTCACCCACCCCGTCTGCCGCACCCACGCCAACTGTCACACCTTCAGATAGTAAACCAGAAGACAATGCGTACTCCACTGCGCAAATTGTTGGGTTTATCATCGCGGGTTTGCTAGTGATCTGTTTGATTGTCATATTTGTCATGTGGATTCGAAGTCCATCAAAGGAATTGTCTGCGCAGACTGCAAATACGTATGCAGACCAAATTCCAGAATATCCAAATTAACAGCCGAGGCAAAAAAAACGATTTAACGAAAGCGTCGCAGGGGGGCGCAACCCCCTATTGGATCGTACACTGCCGATCCTGCTTGCTCTCACCGGGCATCGCCCCACTCCCGCGTTCGTTGCATGCAAAGGAGAAGTGGAACTCGTGATCAAAGTTCACCCATGGCGACATGCCCATTGTTTTGCGCAGTTGGCATAGCTGTGGACAGTCCACCTCATAAATCCATACAACATCCCACATGGGCGAAGTCGTAATCTTCGCTGGCTTCGTTAGGCGAAGATCGAACGTCTTGCCGACATGTTCTTGCCACATGTCGATGTCAACGGCTTCGCGAGCAGACGCAACAGTCACGTGCGCACCAATGGGCTCCAGTCCGTTCCACGACTCAAAGTAAGGCACGGCTGTTGCATTGCGGTGAACTGTCTCGTCGCACTCCGTCACAAACGCTTCGTATGCAACGTCGACAAACTCGCGCGGGATCGACAGGTAGACGAGTCCAGTGTCCGTCGTCTTGAGCTCGCCGACGAAGCGGGTGTTCAAAGCGAGTTGATCAGCACAAGTGGAACCACGGGCACGAAGAACTTTGGCTCGACCTGCTTGCCATCGTCCACTACATATTCAAGAACCGCGTTGTCGTCCGGGTGGAATATCTTGGAGAAGAAGTCCACTTGCTCTTCCCAGCGAACATAGGAGCCTCGCTGCACGAAGATATACCTCGGTGCAGCGGCGATCCCGCCGTCGTGGCGCGTACCAAACTGACCCTCCGGGTTGAGAAAGTTGATGTTGTTGCCGCAGCCAATGTAGTTTTGCGCCATGTTGATAATCGTCCCGTTTGCGCTCGCCTCACTGATGATACGCTGCATCCGTCGTGACCTTGCCAGCAATGGCCGCTACCCTTTCCTCCTGCCCGGGCTTCATAACCGTCTGCATGACAAACGCGACCTTGCGCTGGCTCGGTTTGAGTCCGTCAATCACGCTGGGGATCGACCGAACATTATCCTCCACCGAAAACTGAATCATTTCGAGGTTGATGAAGTCGGTGAATGTAATCGACGACATCTGCAGCATGTCGAGGTTTGCAGTCGGATCATACGTCTTCAACCACTCCTTCCGCAAGTGCGTGTTCTCCTTTTTGAACACGAGATCGATCACTTTGTTCGTCGCCTGCACATCATCGGTGCCATCCTCAAGCACGCCATGCGAGTAAATGCCCTCGTTCTTTTGAAGATTTGCAAAGATCTCCTTGCCCTCTGCTGCCGAGCTGGTACCCAATCCTTTGTAATACTTGATCTTCCACAAGTGGAGTTTCGACACCGTCTTTGCCCACTCTGTATACTCGCTCAGCGTGTAAAACTCGAGGGTGGTCTGTCCGTGCCTCGCCTTAATCAGCGGCGACCGAATTTCGCCAATGAACTTCTCCTTGAGCAAGTTGGGCCAAAACGCGTGAATGAGGTTGACCAACAGCCCCTTGATGTGACTGCCGTCGACGTCTCTGTCCGTCATAATGAGAATCTTGCCATACCGCAGCTGGCTCCGCGAGATGTCCGGCTTGTCAAACCTCAGACCGAGAATGGTCAACAAGTTTTGGATCTCCTTGTTGTTCTTGATCTGGGTTGGTGTTGCGCCGCGGACGTTCAGTGTCCTCGCAGGGGAAACACACCATAGTAATCGCGGCCAACCGCGCTGAGTCCGCTGACAACCAACGCCTTGGCCGAATCTCCCTCTGTTAGAATGAGAGAACACTTGTGGGAGTTTCGGCCGCCCGCCTCGTTTGCGTCGTCGAGCTTGTCGATGTAAATCCTCGCCTTCTTTGTGTCGTTCATTGTGTTGAGACTGCGGAGGCTCGTCTGTTTGATTTCTTCGTTCATTATCTTTGTGATTCCCCCGCGCAGGAGCTTCTTGACAAGAGGCGAGTCCTCCGTAATGACGCAGGTGGAGCCAAAGAGGTCCTTCTTTGTGATCAGCTTTTCCTTTGTTTGAGTACTAAACCGCGGGTTCACAATGATCGATTGAATGACGAGAAGCACCTTGCGCTGAACCATCGACCGCAGATTCTTAATTGCGTCAGCCTCCTAGTTCTTCTCTTTGATCAGTTTGAGGAGGTGGTCAACGATTTGCGTCTTTATGTAGTCGACGTGGGTGCCGCCGTCGCCCGTGCACAGGCCGTTGACGAATGATATGCATCTGAATTCGTCTTGGTCGGGGCGGTACACGACGCCAACTTCCCACCTGACTTCGTCTCCCGTTGCCCCTTTGTGGGTGAACGCCTCGTACGCCCTGTCGTCGGAGGCAGGCACAGTGCAGTGCCATCAGCCGCGTTAACACGGGCGACGAGGTCGGTGAATTTCTTGAAGGTGTTCACTGGGATGAGCTGGTCGTTGAAATACACCTTGAGCTTCGAGTTGGTACAAGCAGAAATGTCGTAGACGCGACGGCGGATCACCTCGTAGTGGTCGTCGTTGAGGCTGGGCAGGTTGAACCGCGCGTAATCGGGTGTAAACGTTATCTTGGTGAACTCCTTTGTGGTCTTTCGCACCTTGGTGATCACCGGGTCGTTCCGCGTGAACATGTTGTTTGCGAACGTTTGGACGTACGTCGCTTTGTTGCCCTTGTCATCCATAATGCCGCATGTTTCCACAGTGAACTGTGTGGACATGATGTTGCACACCGTTTTGGCCAGCGACGGTCTTCTCGATGGAATCATCGCCGTTGCTCGTGGAGAGGAGTCGACCGAAGAGCATTTCTGGAACGTAGCACTTGGCCGCATCGTGGATGGCGATTTCGAGCCCCTTGCCATTGTTGAAACATGAGATTTGGCCGGTTTCCTTGTTGACAGTCAGACGGATCTCGGTCACGGGATAGAGCTGGGCCGCGTCGTACGCGTTGATGATGACCTCGTTGATAATGTTGATCAGCGCCTTGGAAATGCCGAGGGTGACGTGATTGAGGGCAGTGCCGCCTGCGTTGAGGATGAACGTGTCGAATGGCTCGATGTTCGTGTTCCCAATGTACATGGTTGGACGGCGAAGGACTTGTTCGTGGAGCGTGGGCAAGTCATACTTGGCATTCACGATGTGTTTTTCGTCTCAACCATTTTTCGTTGCAACGAAAATCGCATTACTTCATACCAACGACGACTTCAGAGAAACGACACTCTAAAGCAGACTGGTGGAATTTCGCGGGCATTCGCTGTCCAATCGCAAGCGCAATATATGCCCAGTCTCTCGCTTTCCAATCGTTTTTGCTCAGCGGCAATGTGATCACCAGACGTCGTGCCTTGCTTTCAAAATGTTTGTGCGCAGACCCAGTTTCTCGCTTTCGAACCGACCATGTGTCTCGCTTCCAAACCGTTTTGGGCAGTCTGCCGCTCCGCAGAAACGGTTAGAGGGCGCCGGCGAGAGACTGACGTTCTGAATCACTCTGCCCGTCCGCACGAAACTGTTAGAGGGCGACAGACGGTCACTTTCAATCAGTCCGCCCCTCCGCACTAAACTTTTAGAGGTCTGTCGTTTTGAGTCAGTCCGCCCCTCCGCACGAAACTGTTGGCGGGCAAGATACTGTCGTTTTGATTCATTCTGCCCCTCCGCACGAAACTGTTATTAGAGGGCGAGATACTGTCGTTTTGAGTCAGTCTGCCCCTCCACACGAAACTGTTAGAGGGCAAGAGACTGTCGTTTTGAGTCAGTCTGCCCCTCCGCACTAAACTGTTGGAGGGCAAGAGACTGTCGTTTTGAGTCAGTCTGACCCCTCCTCACGAAACTGTAAGAGGTCGAGAGACGGTCACTTTCAATCAGTCTGCCTCTCCTCAACTGTTAGAGGGCGAGACACTGTCGTTTTGGTCTGCCTCTCCCCACGAAACTGTTAGAGGGCAGCCTGTCGTTTCGAATAATTCTGCCCCCCTCTGCGAAAAGTTTTTAAAGGGCGTGAGACTGTCGTTTTGAATCAGTCTCCGCACACTGGACGTGTCGCTTCCACCCAACAGGAACGCACACACTATTGAGCTGTCTATCTTTTGATCATTCTGCCCTGTCGCGAAACATTTTTGAGGAGAGACTGCGTGCGGAGATGCACACAGTTTCGGGAGTGCCCACTGTCTGCGATGTGCACTCTGTCTGCGGCGCGCAATCTGTCTACTGTCTGCGGAGTGCACTGTCTGGCGGTGCATTCTGTTTCGGGATTTGCGGCGCAATCTATCTGCGGCGCGCAATCTATCTGCGGCGCGCAATCTGTCTGCGGAGTGCATACTATCTGATGCGCGTAATCTCTCTGCGGAGTGCACATTCTGCGCTGCATTCTGTTTCGGGAGTGCATACTGTTTGCGCCGCGCAATCTGTTTGCGGAGTGCACACTGCGGAGTGCCCATGCGCAAAAGCTTTTCCAAAACAAAAACGGAGTGTGGGGATCACATACTGCCAATATGCAAAAACTTTCGAAAGCGTGACACTTAGTCTGGGGATCATACTGCCCATGCGCAAAAACTCTTCGAAAGCGCCACACTGCCAGTGAGTCTGGGATCATAACTGCCCATGCGCAAAAACTTTTCGAAAGCGTCATACTGAGTCTGGGGATCATACTGCCCATGCGCAAAAACTTTTCGAAAGCGTCACACTGAGTATGGGGATCATACTGCCCATGCGCAAAAACTTTTCGAAAACGTCACACTGAGTCCGGGGATCATACTGCCTTCAGAAAATGTTTATGAGGATCCCTTCGCGCGCTCTTTCAGTACGGACGAGAGACTGTCTATCTTTTGATCATTTTGCCCTTGCGCGAAAAGTCTTTGCAGAACTGGCTTGATCATTCTACCCTGTCGCGAAACGTTTTGGAGGAGCGACTGCCTGCGGAGTGCACACTGTTTCGGGAGTGCACATTGTCTGCGGAGTGCACACTGTCTGCGGCGCGCAATCTGTCTGCGGAGTTCCCTGTCTCCGGTGCATTCTGTTTCGGGAGTGCATACTGTTTGGGGAGTGCATACTGTTTGCGGCGCGGAATCTATCTGTGGCGCGCAATTATTTGCGGCGCGCCGGCAATCTGTCTGCGGAGTGCACACTATCTGCGGAGTGCACACTGTCTGCGGCGCGCAATCCGTCTGCGGAGTGCACAGTCTGCGGCACGCAATCTGTCTGCGGAGTGCACACTTCTGTCTGCGGAGTGCACACTATTGGCGGAGTGGCTAAGTCAGGAAATTGCCCCTTTTGGTTAAGTTAGGAAATTGCCCCTCCGGCCCGCTCCTCGAAAACTTCATGATGTGTTGAGACTAAACTGTCGTTCTGATCGAGATTCAATCACTCCACCCGTCTTCTTCTCACAAACGGTGCCATGGCTGAAAACGGTACCGCTGAAAAGATAACATGTGCGCCGCCCATGCAGTATGCCAAACTGTTTGCAAACGGCTGGCACTGGTGTACGTTTGGAATTGAGTCGGCGCGTCAGTGTGGAAAAAGCGTCCCAGTCGGCGTCAGTGTGGAAAAAAGCGTCGCAATTCGTGCAGTTCATAAATGGCGTGCTTTGCGTAAAGTGCTATGATTATGAATTGCAGCTATGGAATCGCGTGCTTCGAGTCGAGTGCTCTGGAACTTACACGTCCTCTCTGCCCAAATGGTTAAGAGGGCAGTCACGTTGGGCGGAATCAACCCTTCTCCCCAAACGGTTAAGAGGGCAATCCCGTTGGGCAAAATCAACCCGTCTTCTGCCCAAACGGTTAAGAGGGAATCCCGTTGGGCGGACTCAACCCGTCTTCCCCCATACGGTTAAGAGGGGATCCCGTTGGGCGGACTCAACCGGTCTTCCCAAACAGTGAAGAGGGCTATCACGTTGGGCTAGAATCACAACCCGTCTTCTCCCCAAACAGTTAAGGGACCGTCCGTAAATCTCGTTGTCCGCGCTCCTTCAGGTTCCGTTTAAGTATTACTTGAACGCTCTCGAAGAGAGCGGACACCGTGGTGAGCGGCGGACACGCTCTAAGAGTGCAATCAAGTTGGGTGCAATCAAGTTGGGCGGAATCAACCCGTCTTCCGCCCAAACGTTTAAGAGGAATCCAGTTGAATGGAAGCAACATGCCCTCTTCCAACAAAAACGTTTTAAACGCAGATCACTCAACTCGACGCACGCCTTTCCAGAGCACAGCCTGATCACTCAACGCGACGCAAGAGATTCCAGCGCCTCTGATTTTGAATTGCAGTTCTCTGAAGCCGAGGCCGTTCTTGTTTCATGAAAGCATGTGAACTGTTACACTTACTTACACAACCCTCATAGGAAAAATGTACAACAGCATAATTTAAACCGCCTCGTATACATGAGAAAAATTCCGCGGACGCCGTGGCGCGCGGCCAATGGTAGGCCCATTAACATTGGTAGCGCATCTGGGACGTCGTACTGGCGAGTCCCCCTGCGCGCGCCAGCCACACGTCCATTTCCTCGCTGCTGAGAGACGTCGTCGTGTTCCGCCCCACGCTACCGTAATACGCAAACCATCCACGCAGTGGGGATCCCAGGGCGTACGTGAACTCCCGTCCTGCCTTGGTGGACAGAGCGGCGCGCGTGCGCCCAACGTCATCCGCGTCCGCCCGCGCGACTCAACGTCATCCGCGTCCGCCCGTGCGATCCGGTGCGTCCGCTGACGCCGGAATCGTGAACATATCGCACGCTGCCGCTACAGCTGCGTTGCCCGCCTTGTCCGAAGTTGCCGCCGCTGCCGCCGCCGCCTCGAAACGCTTGAGGTCCATCACGTGGACCCTGCACCTCGGCGTCCCGTCTGGACCTTGTACTTGTCCGGCTCGACGTACTCGTCGACCGGGGGGCCGCTCCACCGCGCTGCCACCTTGTTCTTGCGCTCTCCTGAGCGCGCACGCACCATGACCATATCGCCTTTCACGTACGTCGGTGCCTCCACCACCGTTGCACGCCGAACAGCGGCGCTGCGCTGCGCT
>CALSCR010003162.1:0-19185 GCA_943704495.1 Pigoraptor chileana | reverse complement strand
TATATATATATAATACATAAATATATATATATATATGTACACATATAGAAACACACTCACGACCTAGGATATTTCGAGCACTCATATGTGGTTTCTATTTTGCGTTCCGAGAGACTAATGGACCCCGCCATATCGCCGTTTTGTGATCCCAAATCGGCCATGTGCGTGTCGTCAACCACTAATAACTGGTGTTCAATTACCCACATAGCAATTCGTGTGTGCGTTTGTGTGTGTGTCTTTACATCCGGAGCTTCATCGCCCTGTGGTTGCAACGTGTTCGTCGCACTCACAATGCCGCCCCCGCTGTCTCTGTTCAGATGGGCATCCACTTTGGACCCCCCGACTGCGAAATCGATCCGCTGACTGGCCGCATGGACTATTTTGGCCCTGTTGTCAATCGCGCCGCCAGAGTGTCGTCCCTCGCCGACGGTGGCCAGGTGCGTGCGTGCATATGTGTGTGCGGTTGTTGTGCATGTGTATGCATATACATACAAGTCTGTGTGTATGTTTGTATGTATGTATGTTTGCATATGTTTATGACACTCCTTGTGAATGACGGGGGTCTTGAGCCTATTTGCTTTTGTTCATTGATCTATTCTCAATCAAGAAATCTTGTATTACTATACTGCCATTGTTTCTCTTTTTGTGAGTCTTTGTGGAGTCCATGGGCACAGCGCCTATGACACTGACTTGAATCCTACATCTTTTTGTGAGTCTCTTTTATTGTGCTCGCTCACTGGGAATGCATCCAGCGTCCTCTGAATACATATTGCGTCCCCCCCCCCCCCCCTGAACATCCCACTACTTGTGACACCTCTGTCGCAAATGCATGACCGCATGCACGATGCACAGGTGCTTTTGTCCAACTCTTGCTGGGAAGACGTTCAGACACATCTTGACGAACTAGCAGACGCGCTGGCTGATCCGGATGTGAAAGTGCTGGGTGTCTTCAAACTGAAGGACATGGAGGCCGAGGAGACTGTGCGACAGGTGCGTCTTTTGTGTGCGCCTGTATGTGTGCCTGTGTGTGCGCCTGTTGTTATTTCCCAGTGCATGTCTCGGTTGTGTGTCGTATGTGCTCTTATCGATGAAGTGAGGTGCTATATGGCTCTCAATATGGCCTCTTTGATCCCTTTGTGTATGTCGGTGTGTCTGTCTGTGGTATCTGTGTGTATGTGTGCGTATTCGTGTTATCATCCGCAGGTGCTTCCGCGGACTCTCTGTAAGCGCAATTTCGCCACCGGTTAACGCGACGTCACCGGCATGGGCACTCACGTGATGGCTTAGCTCAAATATTTGACGGATTGTGCATAATCATCACCGGGGCAAACAAACTGCACCGAAAGGGTGAGAATTGGTACGCGTGTCGACTGTGTCTGCCGATGACTGTTAAGACGAGATAATTTCCGATACTTTACTTGGCCATCTGTTGTCTGTGTGTGGCCAGTCGTGGTCCTTTCGCCACGGCCTGCATCCACACACATTAAACGCAATTATGGCCTACTTTCGTGTACCATGAGCTGCTATTTCTTACATAAGTTTAGCGCATGCCGTAAGTGTATGTATGATACACCGATTACACTGATTGCACTGATTGCACTGAATATGTGAGGGTGTATGGGTTTTGTGTTGAGTTCCGAGAGCACGATGACAAGTCTTGCAAAGTTGGACGGATGCGTATGTTGTGCGTCGGGCGATATGATGGCCCAGTGGAAACTGCAGCACCACAATTCAGCCGACCGGAGGAGTTCTCATATCGAATGCGCAGAATTTGAATTAGTCGCCGCGGTCCTCAGAACAGCATGAGTTACCTTTACGTGGATAGTATCCGCCATCTGTCCGATTCTGAGGATTCAATGTGATATCTTTATTTTCTTTGGGTCATGCAGATGAGTCGAGTACAACTGTGAACAATAAAAGGGAAAAAAAGAAGCCTATTTGATTGGAAGTTTCACTATTGATTACGCAGCCGTCACGACAAACTGGGGGAACGTGATGAAATTCAGTTCACAATTTGCTCGCAAGGTCGGTGAGGTACTTAAGGAATTTCGCTTCTTCCTCGGCAGAGCTGCGCGTCCAAGCGAGCGGAAGGTGTATGGGCACCACCTTACGATCTGCAAAAGACAAAAACAAACCACAACAAACAGAATAAATAAACATCAGCAACATGCAGGAAGAAAGTGTGTGAGTAGGACAGGTCAGTGGCAGGCGTTGGGCTGCACACGGACAAGGGGCAAGAGGCGGGAGAAGGCCAAAAAGCTCTTCAATTAAAAAAATTAAGTATTGCACACTCACCCACACCCACACACCCACACACCCACACACAATACACGATGAATGGCGCGGTTATGGATGATTATTCTGACGACATCACAGACTGTGACATCACTGCAACGGCTGTTTCACTCACCCTCAAAGAACTGGCCGTTGTCTCCCTTAGAAATGTCCTTTGATGCGCACAGCCACACAACAGTGTCTGCGCCCTGCGTGGCTGACCTCAGACGATCCTGCAAGAGGAGCAAGAACAATCCTGTGTTTAGTCGCAATGACAACATCTCCGAGTTCAACGTAGGGCAATTCGTGCAACAATGGTGGCCAAAAGTGTGCCGACGGTTCTTGCATGACATGAACAGCAGGACATCAAAGAGGCACTTCTTGATCTTCTACTCTTTGCTTCACACACATCTACGACACCGCATACCCACAGACGACACATCAGTGTACGTGGAACACCCTCACGAGCAACTGTAGTAAGCAGCACCGAACACACCTTCATCTTTTCGTAAAATCCCGGCATTGCGTCGCGGACGGCAGGCGTGTCAGCCCATCCAGGGTGCATTGAGTAGAAAGAGATGCCAGTGCTCGCATACTCTTTTGCCAGCAGGGACGTCATTACGACTTGTTGCCTCTGCAGTTGAACGCAATTGCAATCGCTTGTTTCAGTAACACATAAACACAATATACCGGTCCCACATCTATTCATTTATAAGTGTGACACACACACACACACACACACACTTGACTGTCAACACCACCCACAAGACTGAACACTCGTGCGACGTGACACCACCACACCAGCACACCTTGTTCTGCGCATACGCCATTGTGCCATCAAACGGCGACATTTTGAGGCATTGCGGGTCCTCCACATCGAGCTTCTGCACCAGCATACCCCCGGATGAGACTGTAATCTGCAACGAGGAAAAACGGGAAACACAAAACACGAAAAGAGTTATAAACAAGTTGAGTCACATATTAATTGCTTTGTGGTCGGGTGCCACTAGTCTCAGCAGAGTCCACCGAGAGACACAATTTCAAATTCAGTAATACCGAGCCACAAGAATGCGATCCCACACAAATCAAAAGGCGACTCTATTGCGATATTAGCGCACATTGACTTCCATCGCACACACATCGCGACTGAGAGTTTGCGTATGCACATGTGCATGCAACCACGTGCACGTAACATCGCCGCGTGCAGGTATACACTGGCGACCGGCCGCAACTGACATGTTGATAGCGTCACTGGCTGAACTGCGGCTGTACTCCGTCATCCCACTCAGACAGGAGCGACACTGCCTTGAATACTACATCAGAGTCAGTATACACACCACGCGAGCGTTGTCTCCCTTTTGGAGAAGAGGAATGAGCTCCGTTGTGAGAATGAACGTGCCAAGCGTATTCGTCGCAAAGTTCTTTTCAACGCCTGCAGTTATGTAACGTGAGGGCATCCGATAATTCCCACTTGTTAATAAAACCAATATCTCATCCAAATCAGTAGAGAGTGAAGCATCAACGTAAAGTAGATATGTATTTTGACACAGACGCAGTCACAGACACACACACACATTCTCATCTGGTGATGCCCTTTGCTTTCAGTCACCATACTGAACGCAGTGCACATACCCTCTGGAGTGGTCTCCAACTTGTTGATCATGCATCCTGCATTGTTGACCTAGTCGTGTGCGCGAGTGTCAGGGTACGTGAATGTGTGAGTGTGTGAGTGTGTGTGAGTGTGTGTGTGTATGTGTGTGTATGTGTGTTTGTGTGTGTGAGTTTGTGAGTGAGTGATGTGTGTGTGTGTGTGCGTGTGTGCGTGTTATTACTTATGGGAATAGTGTAGTGTGCCTTCACGCAAGCACACCCACCAGCCCATCCAGTTTGGTCTCCTTTTCCAGAAACTCCTTCACAAACGTCTTGATTGCAGATGGCGCACTCATATCGAGCTGATGCACATAAAGTTGTGCGCCGTTTGTCGCTGCGGCGGCAATCTCACTCTTGGCTGCCTCCGCCCGCGCAACATCCCTGCAAACCATGTGCACAGTTGCACCTGAAGTGTGCAAGCAATAGTAACGAAGTAACGTAACATGATACGATGTGAGAGAAGACGCACTTTTAGAGCAAATTACAGGATACATGACAATTAGGCATAGCATACACACCACACACACATACATACCGACGCACACATAGACAGCACACAAACAGGCACCACACACACACACACACACACACACACACACACACACACACACACCCACACACCCCACACCCACACTGACCTGCCTACTCACTGCTGATTGCAGTTTCGACACATAATGCGACAGTCAGTTGTGATGAGCAGACGAGACCATCCACACTCGCTTCCTTCGCCAATTTACAAACACAAATGATTACGTTCACCTCAGCCCCATCCATCAACATGCACATACATACCTCGTTTGACGAGCTCAAGGGTTGTCTCTTTGCCAATGCCACTGTTGGCACCCGTCACAATAAACGACCGTCCCGTCAGATCTGTAGCGAGTGCATCAGGCTTGAAGGCTTTTGATGCCTCCTCATATCCAGCCCTACGTGTGGATAAAGACGAGGATACGTAGAATGTATCAATAAATCAATACGACCAGGCACTCACGCAGAGGAAGGTGCCGCAGCACATGCAGTAAATCTCCGCCACACGCATAAAAATATAATCATGTTGGCTGTGAGGCACATGCATGCAAATGTGCGACAAATGCCGCTAATAATACCGAAGTGTGACGCAAAAAACAAAACAAAACACGGAGACTCACTTTGTGTAATGACTGAGGCCATGAAAGTACCATACAATATTGCGGTAGAAAGACATTGTGCTGGATCGTCTGTAAAGTGGAGTTGTAAAACGCCGGTGTTGTTTTCACTGCCACATATATAATGATGCGTTACACGTCCCTTTACTCCATATAGTGGTGTGTAGCTACAGCGAACTTGCGTGGTTGCGATTCCATCGAGTGACAGATTGAATCACCCCTGGATTGCATGCAACACTCACTAATGGTCCGAGCTCGCCGTCTGTATCGTCATACACTTTGTCGAGTGATGTGTCATTGATGCTCATACATGCCTTATTAGGAAATATATGGACTTTGTAATTCCCATATAGGAAAACAAATGCCAGACGGTTACCACCAATGTTACCTCAGACGCGGATGTCACTCATATTTCATCAGTAGTTCGATAGGTTTGGTTTTCAAAATGCTGCAAGGCTAGTATGTATCATAGATCTCCACGAGGACACCGGATATGTTGTGTGTGCATCCAGTCGTGCGGACTTCTAGTTTCCAGTAACCATACACCTGGGAGTTATATAACACTGGAATCGCTCCCGGGACCAAAACCGACTCCCAGCCGCCCTCAGGTTGATTCACTGATCCAAAATACGAGCGTCCCTCGCCGAGAGAGATGGGAGTGGGGCATCCAGTCGGACTTGTGTCACACCATCCGTATGCTAAGCGGTAAGCGAGAGACGACGTTGGCGATCCCTTGCAGTCGTTTAATGCGCGGATGATGAGTCGGATCGTGCGGGTCACACTGGACGCAGAGCGAATGATGGGATAAGCACCATCAAAATTTCCGTCATAGCTGATCATGGAGACCGTTTTCCACGAGTCGGAGGCTGCAGTGCCGACCGAGGTTGCCTGCCCCGCAAGAGGAAGCGGATAGACTGCACGCAGGGACGGTACAATTACGGACGGTATCCGACCACAGCACGGCGAAGCATCTTTTTTCCGGCCTTTGAAAGGTCAGCACGGTCGGAGCGCACCTTCTTAGCGGGCGCCGGGGGTGCCGGCTCCGATCGCGTCGATGCATCTTTCGGCGCCTTCAGAGGCCGGCGGTTTCCAGCGCCCAGGCGGGCCCGTTTGGAACGCATGCTCGAAAACACTCCAGCACATACATATTGCAAATATATCAGAGATATACATTTATTCACGAGTTGTCAATTTGTTACAATGCGGTGGTGATGTGTTTTGCTGCCGAAAGTAGCATGTTCTTTAGAGTGAACTCGTGTTTCGAATTATACTTGAACCCAAAGTTAATGGCGGCTTTCATCTGTGTAGTGGGGAGGAATTTAAACAGGTACTCGTCTCTGGCAACAAGTGTCTGCTTTGCGATCGACCAGAATCCATGTTCCGCGAGCGTAAGTATCGCAATGCAATGAACTGCAAACGTATACTTTGGGTCGGCCCGCTCGATTCGGTACCGGACGGTACAATTCGGCGATGGTTTTTTGCGCAGCCGTAGCGTTGACTTTTAATTCCACTATGGTCTGCTGGGCGATGCTTGCGTTGATGCTTAAATCGGCGATGCGTTGCTGAGCGGCGGACATATTTCCTTTGAAATCGACAATGGTTTGATCCAGCTGCACCGACCGCCAAAACGAACAGTGTCACTTCAGTTTGATCCAGTGTCGCGGTATCCTCATTGACACACATTGATCTCACTCACTAAGATAACTTACAGATATCTAATGTGGCGGCATACGACACAATCACTGTCGGTATAAATGCGCTGATCTAATTGTGAAATATACAACTGCAGATCCCGCACAGTGAACCAACCTTGCTGCTCAGGTCGTTGATGGACCTAATCAGGGCTCGCACCGTCGCGCCGTCCAATGTACTGTTGAGCCAGATTGTGCCGTTTGTGCCGGCATCCAGCACCAACAATTTCCCGGCCGTTCCACCACCAACTCGCACAGTTGCTGATTCACTCGTAGATACAATCGAAATAGCTGCTTCCACGTCCGTGGCCACAGCGAAAAATGGACTTATTAGAACCAAAAGCGAGGCGACACACATCGCACCCCAAAGTAAGGGAAACGGTGCCGCCAACCTACTGGTGCCACCGCCCCCGCAATATTATGCCGGTGGTTTCCACGTCGAAGGAGTGCAGACATTGTCGATATTGAATGGCCGACTGACTGAGCCGTGACGGGCCGGCCGGCCGCAGTGGTGTCCACTTATCGATATTTCGGGTTAATTATATATAATTAGCCGCACATGTACAGTCGGATGTGCGGCGCAGTCGACGTCGGTCAGTTGAAACGGGTGGGGCCGACAGACTCAGATCACCACTTTGTTGTGGGTGTGCACCGGCACCACTCGAATCAGTTTGCGAAAAGCGGCTAAAACTGGGATCGAATAAGGCCCGCTGCGCATTGAAGGCAGCCCCAGCATACACGGCAATTAAGCACGCCGGTCGACGAGCACATAGTATGTCCTTGCAAACGCAGGTGTTACAACTCCCGCGCACTGCACACACTCTAAAAGACACAGAGAAACCGGAACTGAAAGATCCGAGAGAGAGAGAGAGATCAATAGAGGACCGATTTGGAATTGGGTAATATTCCCACGACGCAAACATTAGTGAATCTTATTGCTGATCCCCAATTTTATACCGGATTATCTTGCAATTCCCTTAAGTGCCGACAAATTTTTACCAGTGAAACTGATAGTGCCGTGGCGGGCTCACTGATGTATTACCTGAGCCTGATGCTACACGATGCACCATCTTGCGAAAACCAAACCATTTGTTATAGTGGAAGCCCGAATCCACTAAGTACTGACAATCAGCGTGGGACAACGGTTCTCGTTTTGCGACTCCAGTATCAGTTAATTGGCTTCCAATGCTCCGCAGCCACACGGCAGTCTTGCGGCACGGGGCACTTTGACTGCACTGCACTGATCGGCCACAACCATTGCCGACTGCACTCACGTCCGGGCTCAGCACATCGTTTTATTGCCAAGAGACACACATGATTCTTCAACACACCTGTTTTCAGTGCACGATAATTTTTCGATTTCAGGGACATCGACATACAGTACGTATACAGAAAAACACTGCATTGTGTGTGTGAAAGTATCGTCAGCATGTGAGGTCAAACACAAATATAATTCATAAGACGTAGCCAGCACGCCGGCGCCGCAGCGCGGGTCAGTTGTGGTCACTTGCCAAAAACGCATTTCAGTATCAATACCGAAGAATTCCCTCCGGCGTCCGAGTTCAGCAGTCGGCAAATGTAGTGTTGATCGGTCTCGATCTACCTCACTGGCCACTGCTCGTGAATCACCCAGTGTTTGGAGATCAACATTCTTGGCACCTCTTTCAGTTCTGCTGCCATTGCATTGCTAATTTGGTTAATGCAACAACAGTTGCCGATCATGGCACTCGGATGTTCAAGCCAGTGAAACAAGCCGATAAATCAAATGTCATATTGTCATCCGGCAAGCCGCCGGCCCCGAATCTGAAGGCTTACTGTCCGCACTATTGCCGGGCCATGCTGTCTTTCGCTCAAGAATAAAAGCAATTCAGCGGACTGAGCAAAAAAAGGCAATCAGCCACAAGAACTCCATACCACAATTCAGAGCTGAAGTAAAGCTTGTCCCGGACTGATTTACAGAAAGAAGCTTGATGTTCCAAGAAGCAGCACTCAGATAGTCACATGGGCGGTATGCCCCATTTCTTGGCGTTAGCCCCAAGCCGTGAGTTCATGACGAATTCATAGACGCCGTGAAAAGAATGCAGCGTGCATGTCGTGTATGCCAAACACTACATGTACATGTGCTGTTTTTATGTGCGGATTGTGTTTTGATATGCACATCGGCTAATTGCATACTCTACGAGCATGGGAATGTGATTTCATTTAGTAACTAATGTACGGCAATCATGGTGCAAAGATTGGAACAATGTTTGACGATGGCTGCTCCATCGTATCACGCACTCAGCCACGGTGTCCGTGCAATCGCCTGCCGAGCAAGCAGTATGCGAGTCTCTTGGGCGTCAGTTTCATCCAAATCGCTTAGTATGCTGTTGATGTTGGCCACGTCGCCAAGCTGCACTTTTGGTAGATGCAAAACCGAGGGACGGATCTTCTGATTTGCAACGCCCGTGATTCCCCTGCGTACTGTCGACGGTAGTCCATCACACATCATGTTGAGCACGCAGAACGCCTGTGCCGCGTCGTCAACAAGCAAATACCGGACAATTTTATCTTCGACCCAGTAGAAGCGGAAGTCCTCGGTGAGATCGGATGCCATGACGACAATCCGCCTCTTGGTTGTAATTGCGCCTACAATGAGCTCTGCAATGGCCTGGGATTCGGACTCCGACATGTCCCTGGGCTTCTTGAGATTGATCGCGACTAGCAGAGACGACAGGATTCCAAGCGGGGTTACCGACGCCGATGAGTGTGTGCATATTGCCACATCGGTTGCCCCAGTATATATCTTGTCAGGGAACTCGGCCGAAAACAAGTGCTTTTTCATGGCATCGACGACATGGAGGTTTGGATTGACGATACGCTCCTTGATGTGGTCGACATACTTCTTCCTGTTTGCCTCGCTATGCTCTGCAGACGCAAGCCAATTGAATGGTGCTCTGAAGTCCACATTCGGATGCTTCGCGCAAAAGCGAGTGACAATATCGTCTGTAATGGCCAAGTCGGCCGCCTGGGGCACAGACTCGATCCCAGCGGCTGTCATCAGGGACAGGCAGCCTGGCCTGCTGATTTCACTCAACGACACTTCCACCATGTTGCCTGCTAAGCGTAATTCACACAAAACAGTGACGGTAAGAAACAGTCCATGAAAGTTGTAAAAATGGAAGGGTAGCTCAGACCCACCGATCATGTTCTTCAGCTCCTTGCGAAGCAGCGCAATCTCCTTCATCCACTCCTTATGCAACGCTGTTCCCCGTTCCTTCTGCTCCTTGCGAAGCAGCGCCATCTCCTTCATCCTCTCCTTATGCAACGCTCTTCCCCGTTCCTTCTGCTCCTTGCGAAGCCGCGCCAGCTCCTTCCCCCACTCCTTCTGCAAATGCATGTCCCGTTCCTTCAGCTTATTGCGAAGATACTCTATGGCCTTCTCAAAACTGTCCACAGCCCTCGCTAGGAGGTAGTTCGTATTGGCAATGTCATTCCCATCCGCCGCCGTCGCATCACCTGTGAAAGGATTGCACATTCCGCTTAACAAACAAATGTTTTCGAAGAGAGAAGGGAGGGAAGTGGGGACTAGAAGGGGGATGTACCTTGCGCTTGAGGCCCTGGCTGCGCACCCTTGGTGCCTGTATGTCATGTGAATATTCGTCCACCAACACGTAACAGAGTCCATAAGAGGGACGGAAGATCAGTAAAGAAAAACTAAGCTAGAAACGTTCCCATAAAGATTCACACAAAGTGATGCCCATCACGCTAACAAGGGCGGGGGAAGATAGGCGAAACAAAAAGGCAGAGCAGAGACAAGCAATGCCTGAGACAGCAAGATATTTGTAATGGGAAGGCAAAGAAAGTCGGGTCCCACAAAACCAACAAAACCAAACGCACGCTTGTTCAGAGGAGACGGTAATTCCGTCGAGTCGGTGGCCTCGGCCGCCGTCCGCTTCCTTCCTTTTGGCATTCTTTCGCTACCGTGGGGCGTATGCGTATGTGTAACATAATAATCAGCGGTGGCTTGCGGAGATGTTACTTATAAAGAGTTCACCAGTTTCCAGCAATCAGTAGTCAGGGACTGTGAGTGAGGTGACACTCTTGAGACTCAACGTCAGACAAGCGCCTGTTTGTCCAACACGAAGGGAAGAGTGATTTGGAGTAACACGGAGTAATCCGGGATGTTCCAGTAAGTGCGGCATCTCACGCGTGCACAAATTTTCTTTGTGAGAACTATTACTGGGCTCATAAGCGGAGCCTGATGCTACAAGACGCAGCCACACACCAAACCATTTGCTCTGGTGGAAGCCAATCCACAAGTGCTGCCAGTAGTGGGACAATTTTTCACGTTTTGCAACAGTTTGTCCATAGAATGGCTTCCAATGGCCACCAGCCAGAGCCTTGCAGGGCACTGCAATCCACAACCATTGCACATACGTCGGCTAACATCGTTTGCCAAGAGACACACAGGATTCTTCAACACACCTGTATTCAGTGCACGATAATTTTTCGACTTTCAGGGACATCGACATACAGTACAGAAAAACACTGCATCTCCTAAATGCCACCGAGAGATATGGGAGAACATACGCATGCCGTGATCAGTACACACGCACACATGCACACAAATTAAACACAAAGGTTTACTGCTCAGACTCGTCCACGGGGAGAACTCCGCTGTCAGCAATGGCAACCTCCTCGACCGGGCGATCGCCGCTCTTGGTCGGGTTGTTCTCAACCCTGGTCACGATATCCATGCCCTCAATGACCTGCATGTGTGTGTGTGTTTTGTGAAAGAACGAATCGTCAGCATTGTGACATCAAACACAAATATATTCTTAAGACGTGGCACAACACAATACATGCATCATGCACCCAACGCGGTTCATCTGGATGGACAAAAAAAACACGCACACGCACACACAAATACACAATCACACCACTCACCCTGCCAAAAACGACGTGGCGTCCATCGAGCCAGGGGGTCTTGACGGTGGTGATGAAGAACTGGCTGCCGTTTGTGTTGGGTCCCGCGTTGGCCATCGAGAGCACACCTGCGCATCCACACACATACACACACACAAAAAGTCCAAAGAAAAAGATGAGTCGAATTGCAGTTTTACATAAATTAGCTAATATTAAAAAATGATCTCGCATCTTGCATACCAATGTACCCTGTGTCTGCAAGCAACAGTTGAGACGGTACAATTTTGGCCACAGAGAAGAGACTAAACACAGGCAGCTGCAGACAGTTAATCGCAGGGAGGACGCACCGGGTCCCTCATGCTTCAGCTTGAAGTTCTCATCCTCAAACTTGTTGCCATAGATCGACTTGCCTGCATTGGAGAAATATTCAAATATGAGTAATTGAAAACACACGTATTTAAGGGACCAAAGCTACTATTACTGGGTTTCTTTGACCAGCAGATACGTTTTGACTAGGTAAGAGGAGGTAGATATTTCCATATACGCACCGCCAGTTCCATCGCGGTTGGTGAAGTCACCACCTGCCCACAGAAGGAATAAAACAAAACGTAATTATATTATGAGTGAAGTCAGCCAAATGCATTCGTTTCGTGGGCAAGGTCATCGATCCTACTTTGCAGCCAAACCATAACAAGATGCGGAACTCATGCGTGTGGCAGACAAGAGACAGTATTACAACATACCCTGGATCATGAAGTTCTTGATGACACGGTGGAAAATGGATCCCTTGTAGCCGAAGCCCTTCTGCTCACACACACGCACAACACACACAACACACACACACAAATATCACGCAGGGTGAGACTCTATGTACATACGTGCTTCATTATAGCAGCTTCGAGGAAGAACCAAGGCGCAGTACAGGCGACTGAATGCTTATTCAATCTCAAGCAAACAGCACACGTACAAATCAAAGCAAAAAATCAAGAACACGTACAAATCACGCACGCATCCAACCTCTTATTTCTCCACTCACCTCGCCAGTGCTGAGGGCGACGAAGTTCTGAACGGTCTTGGGGACGGTGGCACCGTAAAGGCCAATGACAACACGACCAGCGGGCTTGCCTCCAATCGTAATGTCGAAGAAAACCTGGGACAACATACGCAAAAAATATACAATGGGAGATTAAAAGATATACGCAATACAACCAACCCACAGAACTAAACGAAGGTCGCATACACACACACAAGCAGCCTATATAACCAAGTATCTTTATCTTCCTTTAGAGCACACACCTTGTCGGTGATCTTAGGTCCCTTCTTCTCACCACCCTGGGCAGATGCGGGCTTGGCACCGCCCTGCGCCGAGGCCAGCGCGGCGATGGCGAGGAGCGCAAAGAGGGCAAGGAGAACTCGAGTGTTCGCCATTATAATCAAAAGACGATAAATTCGAGTCGAACGGATTCCCGCAGGCTGTGTGGATGAAACAAGGCAACGCACACGCAATTGTGAAATGGCATCAGAGGATTGTTTTATATATAAAACACACACACACACACACACACATACACACAAGGTGCAGTTTGTTTTAATACGCACTTAGAGTGAGATCAACTAAACATAAGCACACACCTCAATCGTCGACGGACGGGAGGTAGGCAGCATGTACAAATAGTAGCAGCAACCTATTGTTGGCTTTTAAACTGCAGCAGTGGATTGGATGTCAAATAAGCAACCCACAAACACCAACCTTGTTGTTCAGAGAGGATGCGAAGAGTGAAAGATTAGACAGCAGTAAAAGTGACGCGAGTCTGAAGTGAACAGACTAATGTGGTTTCAGTATGCAATTTTGTATGGATTTTTGCAATCTAAGCTTAGATCAGCTGGATGGCGCGTGGCCCACTGCCATTGGTTCAATTATTAGCGAGGTGTCGCCTATTTCATAACAATTGTTTAGCGAGATATCGCAAATATTTCACATGGGAACGTGGGAACACGTTGATGCTATTTATAGTGTCCCGCTGCCAAAGTATTTTTGGGAGCTGCTCCACTTCCCGGAATAGTAGCGACACAAGAGTCACACACACACACACACACACGCGCGGCACGCACACGCACGCACACACACACACACACGCCCGGACTGGCCACTGAGTCGTTTAGTGCTGCACTGTATCTGCACTCGAAGCCTGATGATAGACCGAGGCGGGACTGCCCCTGCACCACTTGCGTCACGTTCCCACGGGGGTCAGGGAAGCATATAAAAGGACTACCCGAGTCCTCAGACATCAGTACTACAATTCCCCCGTCCTCAAGTCAACTCCGATCTGTTCCATTTTAGCTGTCTCCAACATACCGTGACCGTCAAGCGCTGAACTGAAATACCAGCCGTCTCCTTCATTGCACAGCAGAAAGCAAGAATCCGTACAACCATTGCCATCCGCAGATCCCTGTACCACTGAGCCGCCCGTAATTACTTCAACCTGGCGTTAGTGCTCCGAGTCAAGTATATCCGATTGAGCCAGTACTGACAACTGAACGCGACTGACAGCATTCGGACGCGCCACTAATACTGACGTTACTTCGGCATCGACTCGACTTACTCTGGTTTGTCCTTCCACGACTGCGTTAGCTGTCCAATTTGCAAGAAACAGACATGTCGGTCGTCACGATGATCCTCAAGGCGATCGCCTCGTTCCTCGTTTTGGTAAGCATCTGTTGAGCAGGCCGGCAACTTCGGTAATATGCCGTAGTCAGTTGGGATGCATGAAACTGACTGAAACCTGACACAACTCCCTTCTCCCTTTTCCTCTCTCGACATGCAGGCGGGATGCGCTCTTTATTCTGTATTCCTGGGCAGGATGTACGATGATCCCAACATTTTCTTCGGGGCGGATATCTCGAGCGCGACGGTTCGCAAGAACCTGTGGTACTTCTGGCTCATTGTCTTCTTTCAGCTCTTCACCATCGTCGGACTTGCCTTCCGCTCCAGCCTCATATCCGCCCATTCGCCATCCATTGCCCCTCACATTTTGTGTCAGCATACGTATAGGCGCTAATGATGTTGTGAACTTGATGTTGTGTGGTTGTACCACCATCTGTGCATTGCTTGCCGTGCCCTGATGCAACTGATTTCTATTACACCTTAACCGCAAAAAATGTTCTCTTTTGTGACAATACGGTGGCAAGTTTGCTGCGATGAACGTGGCGCTTTCTCTCCTCTTGATCGACCAGACCACCACTCTCTTTGTCGGCGCGTTTCAGTGCGACACTGAGGACAACTACAAGCTCTCTGCCTGCAAGGTAGGTTGTGATGGCACCTTTTGTGTACGGCATCTGCGCATATCTTTTCACCTAAGAAACATAACCCGTTTTCAAAACCAACTCACCGTGATGCCGCGTGCCCTTTCGCCATTCCTGATTTCTCCTCGTTTATCACTTGCGTGAAACAACAGTACATTGGCGCCGGCCTCGCGGGTGCCATCACTGTGGCCTTTGCCCAGGTAAGCCTCGCCATTCATAGCCATTATACCAGCAGTGATGCGTTGAATGCACTCAAAACGAGTCGCCCGATTGTGAGATGATGTACCGAATTCTCAGAGATGCTCAATCGCACATTTGTCTGCCGATTTTGTTCCTTTTGGTCCGATTTCAGTTTCTTTCGGTGTTCATCGCTGACGGAGCTGCACACGAGGACGCACAGCGCGAAGCCAAGTACCACGGCGCCGCCTAAACAACTGTCGTCTTTGAAGCATAGTGTGTTTTTTGCACCGACCTTGTCTGTGTGTGCGTATGTGTGCGTGTGTGTGTGCGTGTTCGCGTGCGTGTGTGTGTGTGTTGTTGGTGCGTCTATATTGAATACCGTTTTCTGGGTGAAAACCGTAATAATACAAGCGTTCCGCTGGCCGGGCGCAATCTCCAAATGATCCCAATGGTTCACTCGAAGATCATTTCGTAAGCGGCTTTGAATCAAACTGAAGTAAATGCCATATTCTATTCTGGTAGCGAATTGGAGCCGACAGTCCGGACTATAATTATTTCAGTGTATAAACGTGTGTGTGTGTGTGTGTGTGTGTGTGTGTCACGGCAAGTAAATTGTCAGCAATCCCCGTGCTGTATTTCAACTCCAAGCACCAACACATTATTTAGTTGAGGTAAATGTGCTCCCGTGCATGCACGCGTCCGCGACACTTTGGGCACGAAGACATCACATCTGCACAGTGGTTGCAGAACGCGTGGTTGCAAGGGCGGAGAATTGTGTCCAAAGGACGCTCAAAGCATATGGCACATGTGTTCGCAGATGCATCGACATCAGTCTGCAGGCGACGGGTTCAGTGGAGGAAGGGCGCATTGAGAAGATGAGAGAGAGGAAGGAGGTAGGGGCACGAGCCACGCTGGTGATTGAATAAGAGATCCCTTTGCCCACACATACGCGGCACAGTCACGCGCACACACGCTTTAATATGCATATAGATGCGCGCAGACACAAGCGAACACGTACACATATACACACGAAAAGGCACACATACAAGCACACACGTACATGCTTACATCAGACATACGGACACACAGGCACACACACACACACACACACACACAGACCTGCGCAGGCATTGCTCTTCTCCGCTCTTCCTCCTCTGCAATGATGAGCGCCCTGTTAACGGCGCGCCTGTGTTCCTTGATGCTATCCGACAAACATCGCAATTCGTCAAGCGAAAGACCCTCTGATGGAAATAGAGTGAAGCGGCAGGAGTTGTGCGGGGTGTCAGTATCACGAGACATACTGAATCCAACACATACTATGTGGTGTGTGCGCGCGTGTGAGTGTGAGTGTGAGTGTACGTGTGCGTGTGCGTGTGTGTGTGAGTGTGTGTGTATGTGTATGGGTATAGTGTTTGTACTCATTTGATTCGAGATATACCACTTAAGCGATAATATCCAAAACACATCCTCCACCACAACTAAAAATGGCGGTATCACTAACAACAACAGCAGCAACATCAGCAACAGCCACAACATCACAACGCCATCACATCAGCAGACCCAACACACCGATTGCGGTGCCCTCCAGTCGTCCGAGGGTGTCTTTTAGCATTGCAACGTCCCTCTGACGCGCAGCCACATCCGCCTCCAAGCGTTGGCTCACATCCTAAAGTCAGCAATCACACACAAACAAAACAAAAGGCAGTGTGCAATTTGCGGATTCCAAACAGAAAGATATGAGATTCAAGTCAATGTCTTTGGCGACGTGCTCATGGACTCCACAAAAAGTGCGCCAAGAGAGAGAGAGGGAGAGAGAGAGAGAGAAAGAAAGAGAACTTTGTGCATTGAGAATGAGAGGAGAAGAATTATGTGACAGTGACATATGAGAATTGAGGGCATTGCAATAAGTGCAATGGGAGTGTGTGCTTATGACATATTGATTGTACCGAGCATAGCACGCGACGGACAGATGACGAACCTGAAACGTAGTGAGGTCATTTCTGAGCTGTGTAATGGACGCTTTGAGTCCGCTGATTTCAACGGCGTGTGATGACGCCACACGCGCGTTCTCCTCGTGGGCGATGGACAGCCGATTCAATGCACTGCCAACGGAGGTTGGACAAATATAGCAAGATAAATAGGGTGTTGAGGGATTAAGTAGAGGAGTTTGCAAATCGGGAAGAGAAGTATGGGGTTAAGGGATCAAGTAGAGCAGTTTGCAAAGAGAAGCAGGGGGATAAGGGATTAAGTAGCAGTTTGCAATGAAATTGGAGCTCTATGGAAGAGGCATTCAAGGAATAGTGCAAACGGTGGACGGAGAAGGGCGGCATGCGCTGACTTAAATGCAATGTCATATCAATCAATACTACCGCAAACCCACGACTACTCAACAGAGCGGCGGAGGAGGACGGAGAGAGAGAGAGGGTGAGAGTATGCCACTCAACACTATGAACACACAACAAAGGCACACCAAACAGCGGCCTCACCTGTCTAGTTCGCGACGTATTGCCGCAACATCCCTCTCCGCCGCCGCAGTAAGCTCGTCGATTGTCCTTTGCGACTGCGCCCTCGCGACCTCTAAATGTGTCTCTGCCTCAGCCTTGAACTCGGATAGCGCCTGTTCAGCAAGAGACAGTTCGTTGAGAAGTCGCTCTCTTTCTTGCAATTCGACGCGGCCGCGGTAGTCCTCCTTCACCCGAAGCACCTGCCGCTCGCACAAGTGACGCAGATTATCAACCTCGCTCACGTGATTTGCCGTAATTGCTTCGATACGCGCCTCTGTTTCTTTTCGGAGGGCGTCCAATTTTTCCGTTTCGCGTGCGTCCGATTCAATCATGAACATTTCTTGCGCCCTGCATGTGCGACACGTGTGCGCAGCATTAAACATGCACAACAGACGCATGCACACAAACACACAACTGTATGTACTCATAATCAACACCATCAAAATGCTTAAACAAACAAACTCACTTGACAAAGTCCTCACAGCTCTTTTCGAGGAAGGCTATACGCTCCAGCAGTGGCATCTTCTCGGCCTCCAACTCCATCCGAAGTGCATCCAAAGCCAGCCGCCGCTCCACTTCCGCACGCCCTTGTGCTTCAGACGCTTCCATAACAGCCGCGTCGTAATCAGCACGGGTCTTCTCCACCTCTCTCTTCTGGATCTCAAGAGCGAGTTGGAATGTGTCCTTCATCGTCTCTCGCTCTTCCTCCACGCACTCCATCTTCGACTTGAGCTCCTCCTCAAACTGCGCACGCATCCGCATCTCTCCTTCCATTTTTGCCGAAAACGCACTCTCCATCGATCGAAGGCGGTCAGAATACTCGGTATCCTTTGCGGCAAGTTCTGCGGCATGCGTTGCGTTCATCTTGGCGAGTAAAACGTCTTTGGTCAGATTGGCAGCGGCAAGGGCTGCCTCCAATGCAGCCACGCGAGATAGCGCATCAAAGTTGGCGCCATCTGCGTCGTCCATCGCACGAGCTGCAGGGAGGATAGGTGGGCGTAGGGAGGATAGAAAAGCAGAGGGGGTACATTTTCCGTGGCATTACATGTGATTAATTAATTGGCGGGCAAGCCACAACAACACCACTACTGAGTAAATGGTACATATAAACGCGGTGTTGCATGAATACATACATACTCGAGAGCGTTTTCTTTGTAAAATCCACAGATCACCACCCAAACACACACGGACCGCAACAGGCAACAACAAACTTGGTTAGCAACAGTCACCCATCTCACACACAAAAAAAAAAGCGGAGCGCACAACATGCACATCACGTGACCCACCCGCCACAAGCACGCCCATATTGTATTCGCGCAGTTCCATCCGGCCATCCGGCCACGTGACCACGCCCGCGCCGTGGCGGAATCCGTCAATCCACCGACCGCGAAAGCAGACAGAGTTCCTCGAGGTCACCGCCACTGTTAACAGACACGCGACAGAAAAGCATCCGGCGTGAGAGTGAGAGTGAGAGTGAGAGTGAGAGTGAGAGTGAGAGTGAGAGTGAGAGTGAGAGTGAGAGTGAGAGTG
>CALSCR010003160.1:0-18047 GCA_943704495.1 Pigoraptor chileana | reverse complement strand
ACATACAGAAATACACATGCACACACACGCAAACACACATAGATACACACATTCGCGCACGCATACACATATATACACACATAAACACATACACATATATACACACATAAACACACACATACACACATATTACACTCACACACAATCACGCAATTGAAAAACCACAAACCTCTCGTAGGCATGCTGGTGCCCAACAAAGAAGAGAGAAACGTTGTACTTTGCAAGCAGCGCCTCGAATCGCGCCTGCAACACGGCAGAAACGTCTAGGGGGATCCCGTCCTTCGAGTATCCGACAGCTGAAGAGTAGATGGGTCGGTGGCCCATCGCAATAATAAACTTAAAACCGCGAGCGCTTGCAGAAGCAAGGTCACTCTCCAGCCACGCCAACGAATCGCCACCAAAGAGATCCGCTCCCTCCGGTGCATCTGCAAAGTCCGTTTCAGTGTCAATCGACACAATGTGTGCAAAACTCCCGACATCGAACGAGTACCACATGCTGTGGCTTGCATTTGTTCTCTGCGTCGGCGACGGCATGCTGAATCGGTAGTTGTATGCCACAAAAGGAGCGCGGGAGTTATCATAGCCCCCGGATGCCTCGTGGTTTCCGGGGCAGACCATGTACGGGACTGCTTCGAACACAGCGGCCATCTCGTTCATGTACTGACTCCATATGCCCTCATATTCGTCGTTTGAGTATTCGTCGGCGTAAGAAATGTCGCCAATGTGAAGAACAAAATCAATCTGAGCGGAGGATGCAAGGCGATTAAGCACTGGCACAACAACGCCGGAATTCTTCACGCCGAGGTCCCCAAATACAGCAATGTTGATGGGCCTCGTCAGCGAACTCGGCGTCGTGGACACGGACAGCTCCTTCGTCCAGCCACCATCTTCGCTGCCGCACACATAGTAATAGCGTGTGTCCGCAGTCAACCCGTCCAGATGCACATCGTGGAAGTAGCCCACCGTGGCATTGTACGTGCGTGTTGTTCCGTTCACTGTCGTCAGAAACGGACCCCCAGCGGATATGCCGTATCGCACGGTTGATGACACATTTGTCTTTGTGTACCACGAAACTGACAGCTGTGATGTGGCGGACGCGCCGTATGCAGTATGCACATACAGCGGCGCATCGGCAGAGGCAGGGGCGTCAGCTGTGTATGAGGATGCGTATACACATGGACCCACAACGAGTGATGCGAGGGCCGCAGCCAGCGTGAGTATCCACACGGGCAGCATATCCCACACGCTAATTGACAAGTCCAGAAAGACTTTTTGCAAAAACAAAGTCACACAAATAGTGCAACGGCTTTGGCGTTGATGTGATAGAGATTCAAGAGAGAGAAAACCGCGCAAATAGAGTCGAATCTCGATGCTTTATGGGTGATTTAATTGAAAAACAATGGCGCGTTCAAACCAACGCGAACTTCACATTGGATCTCGGAAAGGATAGTTTTCCGCCGTAAATTTCGTCGGAATATTGAGCATCATTCTCCTGATACAAGGTTAGGGTTACTGTACACAGTACTAGACTAGTGGGAGCCTTGTACTGTACATCGGAGGTGGCCGGCGGATCGTTCCATCACTGAGCCTGCGTGATGACAACCAAATCAGTGGCGCATATATTGGATACATACATATATAAACATAACATAAATACTGCACTCCATCTATCTATCGTCTCTCGCTCTCCTCCAGTTTGCGAAGCTCCGTTTCGATTTCGAACAACCGCCACGAGCTGCGTGCATGTAATCCATGTGTCGGCACACTATTAGCACTGTTCACCGGCCGGACGCCGTTTGCACGCCGCCTCGCCAAATGAGCTACAAACGAACTGTACTTCGCGCCGTCCGCGGTGGGGTATGCGGCCCGAAAGAGGCAAGGTTCCGCGGTCGAGTGTGGATTGCAACGCATTCTTTCGCAGCTGCAGTGCGGCATGTCAGTCACATGCAGGTCGGATTAGATGGCAGGGATACTCAGTGCAGTGCCGTAAGCATACATTAACACAAGCAATGTACTATTAACAGTCCGATGCATTTAGTAGAGAGGGCACTGTCTCGCCGCGTTGAGTTCAGCCGTGGTGACGACGGGGGCTGCTGTATAGACTACGTGAATCTGACATTGTATGCACTGGCAAGCGACCAAGGTGAGCTGTTGCACTGCCACTGACAGTGGTGTTTGCAGGTGCGATTGTTCCATCACGAGTGCATTGGAATTGCAGTGCTGTGACAGCAGTGTTAGTAATGAAGGTGTGCAGTCGTGCAACAATTCTCGTACCGACTGCATTGTCATGGCAACGTTCTGTGAGCAAGATAAGCAGGACAAGCTCACCTGGACTCGAGTAGGATGGCCAGGTCGGCTTCCGTCACGCACAGCCGATTGTTACCACAGTCATTGTCAGTCCCATTGACCATTGTTACGCCCGGCAAGGCAGAAAGACGCCGATGAAGCGCCGCTGCACAATCGCCGCCGTCCCCGTATATCATCCTGAGCACGTCACGTGCCATCGGCAGTTTTGCGTTGGCGATGACCGAACTCCCACTGGTGTGTAACATATTGGCATTCGCATTCACCTGTCAACGAACGAGCAAGTCAAAAAATGCAGATCAGCCCATGCAACGGCGAATGTATGTATTATAGTGCGGGTACAACGGCATTGCACCATTCATAAAAAAAAAGTTCACTTTAAGATACAACACAGCACTGAAGCTGACTTCTCCCATCCGGTTAGCGACATCACAATTTAACAACAGGTCGGGCGCTACAGTGGGAGTGGACTTCACTGCGCGGCCGTTGTCTTGCCGGCAGTGCGTACTGAGCTTCGAGCCCCAGCAGTGGCGCACAACTCATGCATGCAGTGCTGGTTAGATCCCACAGGCAAGCGGCCGCCAATCACAAACATATCTTTACCTCCATGACACGCGGCTGCAAGTCTGTGTCGATGATGATGTCGACGCCAAACAATGCATATCCGCGGCTGTTGTCGGGCGTCGTCCCACCGTTCACCGGATTCAGCAAAAGCGCCTCAAAGCTGAGAAACACACGTGCAATGGCCGATCGGATGCGCTCAAACAGAGCGTTGACGTCGTGCCCAAGTGCTGCAAAGTGTGCCCTCAGCGTCGCAAACGTCTCCAATGTAGGTGGCTCCGACGTGGCGCCCTTTGCGTGAGAATAGGGGAGCAGCTGTGCCCCGGTCAACTCTGCGGAAGTTGCATTCGTCTTGTACTGTTCGCCACTCAGCCGCACGATTCCCTCTTCATGGATGTACACACGCAGCGGCGTCATGGATGTAACTAACGTGTACACGCGCAGATCGAACTTCCTTCCGTTAAAAAGGAAGGGCGGATGCATCAATGGCATAGCAACACGCGGTTTTTGCGACGCAGATTCGGGCATCGGGGAGCTGTCGAACTGTTGCACCAGTTCGTCCACGGAGTCTACCGAGTACATGCCCTGGCCACTGTGCCGGTCTGTCGCTTTGATAAGCCATTTTTGGCCGGGGATGAACGGCCAATTGCCTGCATTAGTAGAGGATGCCACACGCAGCCGTTCTATCTCTCGTGGAAGCACAAAACACGGAAACGTAAACGCACGCTGGTCCGCAAGGTCATTTGCTGCGGCGAAGCCTTTGACTGCCTCCACGCCTCCACCTTGACGCTCAGTGAGTGCGGACGCCCGCGGCGGATCGAATCCCTCGAGGGCCGACGTCATTGCTTCGCAAAACACATCTTTGCCTATTCGGACACTGGGCGAGAGACCGCATATGGCCGAGACGCGCACATGCGACGGCAGCGATGCATAATCATTGTACGGGATACACTTTTCGCTCAGACTGTTGACGCAGACGCACTTTGCCAGTATGCCGATTGTCACGCCGTTCGTCGCTTCAATAGCGCCGGCGGCCGCCTCTCGAACCGTGGATGTAGACACGAGTGTGATTCCAACGGCAGGGTCCGTGCGCACGGCGGCGGCGGCGTCGCGGTACAGCGCTCCATACTGCGTTGCCCACAGAGGGTCACCGAGGACCAATATGCGCTTGGCAATCTTTCCATCGATGTCACGTGGCACCGAAGGCAGATTTGGTTTTTGTATCGATTGTAAGTACGCAAGAATATTTCGCGTGCTGTTGTTTTCACCAATATCTTCACCGAAAATCAAGGCCGACGGCGCCGGCAATCTGACTCCTACTTTGTCGTCAGCGGAACGTACGTCAGTGTGCATCGGCGACGCGTCCGCATTGCCGTCCGTATTGTCCGTGTCCGCATGATTGCCCGTTTCGGTTTGCTCAAACAGTCGGGGCAACCAGTTACCGCCGCTGAACGCCGCGTAACGTGAGCGTATCAATTGGGGCACTGGCACGTTGTTGACTGAATTGAGTGTCAGTCCCACTGCGGCTGACCCGGCGATGACAGCGACAGACACACTGAGAAGGACAATGCGCCATACGGTGCGACGACCACAGCGGAAGCAGCCACCGACTGTGAGCGACCTCCACATGGTTACTTCTTCAACTTGAATCACACTAGAACCACCTCGACGATGAAGCCGTCGGCGGAATTTATGCACTCGCCGGCCGGCCGGCCACCACACTGCTAGTTGGGTCGGTGGCGCCGACCCGACGGCTGGTGCCAAACTACTTAAACTGAAAATTAGGGTCACCGAAAATTAGTTATGACTATTTTATTAGGACAAATGATTGAATTTGACTGTATCTACTACTGACGTTGGCTATTAAGTAGCCACGTGCCGCAAATGCGTCTGTCATTAATTCTCTAATCACTGTTCTGCGACAGCATCTAATATGTGCATGCAGCGTTACAAACACGTGATGCAATATGCATTGTGCAGAGTATCACTGTAAGAAAAGTACAAGAGCATGTAGGTGCCGCGTGTTTGTGTGATTGCGTGTGTGTGTGTGTGTGCGTGTGTTATGATATTGTCTGATGAGGGAAATAATACGACGACATCTGGACACCGAAATACACCGTAAGACACACAGACGCGACATCACACATACGCACACACACAACTCAGTGAAACACAGACGTATATGCAGACACCACGCAGACACACACACAGACGTAGATACACAGACGCATACACACAGAATGAGACACACAGAATGAGACACGCAGACACACAGACGCGACACCGCACATGCACACAGCTCAGTGACACACGGACTCAGATGCAGACATCGCGCAGACACACACAGACACAGACACACAGACGCAGATACCACACACACACACACAACTCAGTGAAACACAGACGCAGATGCAGACACCGCGCAGACACACAGACACAGACACACGACACCGCACATACACACAGCCACATACGGACGCAGATGCAGACACAGCGCAGACATACAAACAGGCGCAGACACACAGACGCGACACCCACACACACACATAGCTCAGTGAAACACAGAGGCAGATGCAGACACAGCACCCACACACCCACACCCACACCCACACACACAGACGCATACAAACAGACGCAGACACCAACACACACACGCCTAGTACCCCACTGAGCAGCTGCTAGTTAACATGAATGGAAGGACTGGGAAAGGTGAAAGAGTGTGCAACCGGCGGTACTGTGGCTTCACGAATGCACTATAAACTCGAAACCCGAGCACTAGTGGCCAGGCAGCGGATCATGTATCTATGTCGCAATTCTGGTGATTGACGCAAACAACTGAACACTTATCGCGTGCATAAGAAGTTGCTCATCGTTGTCGCACATAAGAACTGACGTCGCTCTTTAAAATAATTCTCCGGTCTGGCAAGCCACATATCCAGAGTGATGAAATCAAAAAGTTCTTTTGCCACAGTATATGCGCGCAGTAATTTGTCTGCTTTAGAGTGTGTAATCATTGCATTGGAAGAACACGTGGATGCGGAATAGACAAAAGCGACAGACATTATGTGTGTAGGGTGACGAGTAATATGTTAGACAGTTTAGTGAGAATCTGAAAATGTCGCAGAAAAATCGGAGCCTTTTGTACGAGTGCCGGTATGCCGGCAGTGAGTCGGCTCCCTTCCTCATGATGACGCGGATTCGGCCGGGCCGTAGCACGTGCCACGAACACGAACGGCGTGAATGCCAGTAAAACACGATAAAGACGGACTGGACTCGCGTGACAAAAAGCAGAACAATTGCTTGAGTGAAAGAAAGAACAAACATGGGTGCGGGCCGCGGGCGTCGGGGTCCCCGCAATATACTTCCCGTTGAATTACATCCCATTCGCACTCACGACACAGCGGTTGCCGTCCTTTGTGGCTTGTCTGAGGGAGGCACCGCCGTGTGCGTTGCAGGAAAGTGTGTCGGTGCCGTTCTGCTGCGTGGAAATGAAAGCGACTCTGCGCGCGTCGTGTCTGCACAAAAGAATGCCCTGGATGCCCTGAGGACTGCCCTCGTTGCGCTCGCAAAGGGCTTGAAATCTGCGTCAGCCTCCGTTGGAGATGGGCAGGCTGCACGTGATATTGCGTCTGTCTGCGCTTCAATGGCACATCTTTTCTTTGTTCCTCATCAGCAATTGTGGGCGAGAAAGCTGCTTCTACAAATTGTCTTGGCGTGCCACGCCACACTTGGGATTGGGATAATTCATGCGACCACGACAGCGTTTCGGTTGGCGTTTGAGTTGCATGGAGCGGATGCAGACTCCCTCGCATCTATTGGCGTCGCGTGCTCCCAGTTACTTGAGTCTGCGGGTGATCTGGGACTAAAAACGGTGGAAAAGTGTTCATACGACGTCCTCTCTCTGTATGCGACGCTTTTCGGGCATCTTGAGTGGATGCTATCCAATCCGAACAATGCCACGGAAACGCTGAAGAGTTGCGTGCGGTTTCTACAAAAGCTTTGCCGCCACTTGTCAATGTCGATCGCAAGTGCGAGTGAGCATACGGATGTGCCAGACGGTGATGCATCTTTCCAGGTTCATTTGGAGGTCGTTATTCGTGCGTCGCTGGACATCCTCGCCGATGATCGCGTGCGAGTCGAAACATTGCTCCTGGCAGGGCTGTGCGTGGGATGCAGTGTCGCCATTCTTGCACACAACACGAACGCCAACAGCAGCATCACTGACACACTCGCCGCAAACAAACACGACAATGATGCGATTGTGTCGCGCGCGGTTAACATTCTTCTGAGGGGCACTGCCAGCTCATCAGCGCCGCCGCATTTCTTTACACCGCGCACACGTGACAGCCTTCGATGGGCGGGGCTTGCCGCATGCTCGCCTCAGACGCAGCTGGCGCTTCTTCGGGGGCTCATCACTGCCGTCCCTGCGGAGTCTCTCTGCAGCATATCATGTCCAGACTGGCGCGGAATGGTACCCCATGTCTCCTTTCCCGCGAGTCCGGACAATCCCGCACACCTGCTCCTGGAGAATCTCGCCCTTCTTCCAGGGACGCTTCCAAACGCATTCGTGCACGTGATGCTTGGCGTCGCTGCGTGCTACCTGTCGCACGCGGACCCGGCGACGGCGGGCTTGGCGACTCAGGTATTGTGCGCCTGGATCGATGCTGTTGGAAGGACTTTGTACCGCACAGTGCCGGCCGTCACCCCTTGCAACGACCCCATGGAGGTGGATTCTGTTGACGCTGGAGTGACGCATCGTGCGACCACCGTAACGCACACTGCAACTCACACTGCAACGCACACCGCTGAAAGGCAGCGTGGTGAGGCGCCGGGAGCGCAGTCGAATGCCCCACATGGAACAGCACCAACAACACAAACAGCAGCAAAAGCCGGACTGCTGGGTGAAATTGTATCGTCGGATGCCCTGTTGTCGCTGTGTTTCAACCACGCACGCGCACACTGGGACAGCCCCGAAGACCACCTCCTCGCCGCATCTCGCGACGTCTTTGCGAGAATTCTCACTATCGGAGGCTCTCAATTTGCGACCGCGTGCGCAGAGCGTCTCGTGGCCATCGATCCAGGCGTCCGCACCCGATACAGCATGTTGGCGCACACAATACGCGCCGTGGGCTCTGTGCGCATTCTCTCGATGCATCCGCCGCTAACGTCTGAATTGATCTCGTGTCTGTCTTCAAACATCCTCACTCCGCCCGCAATCGAAGTCTACGATGCGCTTCTGAGAAACCGTTGGGCGGATGCGTCGGCACCAGGGGCAGTCGAATGGTGGGTGGCGGATGTGTGGCCTCTTGTTGCCAGCGCACTGCGTGGGAGGGCAGTGCAAGAGGGCGAGGAGGCGGACAACGAAGACGGCGGTGGAGACAGGGAGGCTGACAGGAGTGGCCCTGACTCGCGGGCAGTCGTGTGCAAGAACGTTGCGGCCATGCTTCTTCCACGCACAATGGCACTCCTGCCAAGCGTCGCCGGCGCACTCATCAACCTCGCCACACAGGCGTTGGAAAGTGATGGCGAAGAAGGAATGCGGGTGGCCATTGCCATTGTCCGCGCTGTCCGGACTGGCGGACATCTCGTCGAGGGTACCTCGGAAGGTAACGCACCCACCGCATTTGGGCCGATTCCCGCTGACGCCCTTGTCTCTGCTGTGCGTTGTCCAGACGAGTCGCTGCGGGTCGACGCGGCGGCGCTTGCAGCCGTGAACCCAAAGCGCACTGCGGCACTCACGCCGGACGAATGCCGAGTTCTCGCACATTTTGTGTGTGCCAATGGAAACAGTCATTCGACGCATTTTCGACAGCAAATGACGGCCCTATTGCGTGTTGCGACATTTCGAATGCGGGATTACGCCGCCGCCGCCGCCAAGCGCACGTCGGCGAGGATGGCATACAACAGCAAGGGAACGAAGGCGACGGAAGAGGCAGCCCCAGAGGTGGAGACGGATGATGGTGCTCTGCGTGCGCTGGGTGCATTTTCAGAGTGGCTGAGAGCGGTGGCAGCACTGTATCTCTATCCCGGCGGGAGCTTTCAGAGGAGGGCCGTTGGATTGCGACTGATGTCTGTGCTGTTTGAGGCGTTTGGCGCCGCTGGTGGGGGTGTTCTTGGCCTTCCTGCGTCGTCTGCCACCTCCAACAGCAGTAACAACAGCAGCAACAACAACAATAACAGTAACAGCAATAACAGCAACTTCAACAAAGGCGGACCGTCCATATCCACTGCGCTGTGCATGTCTCTCCTCGGTTGCATTGACACGACGTTTGAGGAGACGAGCACGCTTGCGCGGGGTCTTCTCGTCGCCCACGTCGTCGCATGCAGGTCATCCGCTCACGTGACCTCCCCACTGCCCCCGCCACTTTCCGATTGCGCGCCAGCGGGTAAAGACGGGTCCCAATCGATTCTGTCGCATCCAGGACCCCTTGTGACGTATGCATGGCGTCTTTTGTCGGGTGTTCGGGCTGCGGACTGCCTCAGTGGAACAAACTGGTTGAGGCTTGCGCTGGAAGTGTGGCCACTCAATCTTGGCGTGCACATGTGTGGGGGTGCGTCTGGCGCGTGCAGGGACGGAGAAGATGCAATCCTTTGCGCTCTCACGGCCCTTGTTAGCGCCGCCGATGCACAACTGGAAGACGCAAAAGCCGATCTGTTGCGCGCTTCCCGATCCAAACCCATCCACGGTTTTGTTCTCGCCATCCGCAAGTGCTTAGAAGCCATTGCCGACGCTTACTTGCACAATAAGACATCCAATTGGACGGCGGCTTCGCGAAAGCAGCGACCGCACAAGTGGCGGGCTCTGATATCTCGAATTGTCAACCTTTCCTGTGCTTGCATGACCTTTGTTCTCGACGTTCTCTCCGGGGGGACATCAGCCATACCTGACTTTGCGGACATAGAGGTCTCGCTGGACGAGGCCGTTGCGATGCCTGCATCCTGCGAGGGTAATGTACAGCAGGGAGAGGGCGCATCTGGCGACAGGGACAGAATGTACGCGTGTCTTTGGCTGACGCTGAGGGAGTCGTCCGAGTTGTGTGCAGCTGTCGCAACAATGTTCGGTATTGAGCGGCCACGTGTATCGTTCGCTTCTTCCGCAATCACAAAGGACGATGACGTAATTCACAAGGCAAAACGCCAGAAAGTAAGCGAATCGGGCGCTCCTGTGCAGGCGACTGACCCGAGTCCGCACATCGAAGACAAGAACAGCAACAACACTGACAGCGGCGCATGCGATGAAAACGACGCCGTAGATCACTCGACCACTGCCGCGAGTGAATCAGCCAAACCGACGCCGCACAGCTGGCTGCTATCATTGGATGGCCTGCGCATGTGCGGCGATGCATTTATTTCGCTCCTCACTCGATGCCGTCACAGGGGGGCCATTGAAACGGGGGGCACCGCCTTTGCACGTGTGTGCAGGCAACTTCTCTCCCCGGCAGAGGGCGGCTCGTTCACGGCCACGTGCGAGGACTGGCTTGAGCGCGCTCTGTCCCATCTCGAAAGCCAAGCGTCAATAACACGCCGTGGCGCCGGAATCCCCCTCGCAGTGCAGGCCCTTCTCGCAGGCGATGCATCACGTGAGCGTCGCATGACCCGCACGTGTGTGGCGCGCCTCATCCATGCAGCGTCCGTGCCCACCCCGGATGACGCAGATCCAAACGTTGACCTCCCTCAGGTGCGTGCATGCAACTGTCTCCGCGCGCTGCTCACGGACGCTGTCGTCGGACCCGAGCTCCACCTGTTTGTGGGCTCGCTGGCATCGCTCTCTGTGTCGATGATACGGTCGAATCTGTGGCCCATACGCAATGTGGGGACGCTTCTCTTTGGCGCCGTCGCAAGCCGTCTTTTTGGCACCAAGAACAAGGCCGCGGTGGCGCTGTCTGAGCTAATCGCGCTGCACCCGGCCCTCCTGGGCGTATTTGAGGACCAGCTGGGGGGCGACCTGGGTGCGTCCCCGCATCCGGGAGTGTTCCCCACTCTCGCAATGATCGCGCGTCTTCCGCCGGATGTGCGCGTTGCCGATGTTCGGGATCCTCGCGTCGACGCGCTGTGCGAAAGTGTGCTCAGACATACGGGGTCTCCTGTGGGTCACGTGCGTCTGGTGGCGGGACGCGCACTCGTTGCCATGTTTCCGCCCTCTGCATACGCATCGGTGTGCTCACGTGCACTATCTGACGCCCTGATGGTCTCGTCACATGCGCGCGAGGGACCCGCGGGCGGGCTCAGTGGCCGCCAGAACAGCATGCACGGTGCGCTGTTAGCCTCATTGGAATTGCTGCGAGCAGCTGGAGAGCACAGTCGCCGGGAGGTCGCGGGTTCAATTCTGTCGCTGCTTCTCTCGACCGCAGAGCATGCCCACGTGCTCACTCTTGCCAACGGCTGCCTGGCAACGCGCACACTTGCGGTGGATCTTGCGTTTGAATGCTTCCACGCAATCGGTGTGAGCACGTCTGCACGCGACGTTGGCGACCAGCACGACAACGACAGACCGACCGAGTCGCACGGAGACCCGACAGCCATTGCAATGCTTGCCGTTCGCATGGCAACAACACTCAAAGACCTCGCGGATTCAATTGCTCGTGACAGTGCGGGTAAGGGAGCAGCGCGCAGTGACGCTGTCAGTGGTCCGGCATTGGGTTTATCGATTGCCTTCTGGGACTATGCGAGGGCGGTTGTGCGTGCGTCCCTGTCGCTCTCGCATGCCTTTGGGATGAATGGTGTTGAAATCGCGTGTGCTTTCTTGACATGTGGCGAGGGCGATGTGAGGCGGGCATGCCTTATGCACCTCACCGGTAAAGATCTGTCGTATTCCGGCGCGAATGCAGTCGAGTCTCCAAGCATTCGCGCACTTCTCCATGGCAACGGCGGACTTAGAATAGCGTCTGTCTGCGTGTCGATCATTATTGAAGATAGCGGCGCATCTCGTGACGGCGGCCTGAGTCAGTCGACACGGCTCGCCCCGGAGGATATCAACGCCCTTCTTTCAATCATTGGCGTTGTTTCAGATTGGCATATCTGCGTGTCTGGACACCGGGGAGCGCTGTGGAATGCGGGGGCGTTGTCGGTGGCGGAGGCGGTTGGACGACGTGAAGGCGGGTCTGTTGCAGCGTCGTGGATCGTCGTGCTCGGTCGTCTTGTGCGCGACGCAATAACTGGGAGCAGCAACTGCGAGTTTTCGTCTGCGCAGGTTGCGGGCATGGTGTCTGCGTGGGCGGGATATGTCAACGCATTCGCCGCCCCCACCCGCCCCGACACACTGCGCCTTGCTGCCGTGGAGTCCCTGCGGAAGGCAGGAAGTGCTTCTCTGCGTGCATCACACGCGCTTGATGTGGCCGCATCCAATCTCCTGTGGGACGCGGTGTTCCGGCTTCTCCAGGATGAAGACGAGGGTGTGCGAGAGGAGACCGCCGCGTTTGTGTACGGCTGCGCGGCGTTGCTTGGAGCCGCCGGCGAAGATGTCGACGGTGTTGCTGCGAAGCGAGTTGCGGAGGTATACACCATAGCACTGGGCACTGCACACGATGTGTGCGTCGCTTGGATGGGTGCAGGCGAGGATGCCGTTGCCTTTTTTGCGGGTCGGCTCGAGAGAGACGATGCAAGGTCAATGCACTGTCCGTCGCAAAGTGATGGGGCTGTTCTTCCCTGGATGCCCTCTGAAGCATCAGTCCCCAAAGACGGAGGAACCGGGACAAGTGCAACCAACGCGACAGGGGCAGAGCAAGCGATGGTGATCTTTGAGGAGGAGCCTGCTAACATGTATGCAGAGGACGCCCTCGACGCACAGTACGATGCATGGGCACTTGCTTCAATCGTCCAATCCGCCCGATGGGTGGCGGTAGTTGATGTGGAGAATAAGCGGCGCGTGCTGGATGCATGCGGACGTGCTGTTACAGATCTCTCTGCCTTTGTGTCTGCGTCTGCCCGGCAGTCGACCGTGCGCTATGCTCCTTGCTTCCAGGCCGTCTATCGGCGACTGTGCATGGTGTGGGCGCTGTCATCGGCTGTCGATCGGGAGTCGACAGAGTCGATTGCCTCTGTGATAGTGCGACTCCAGTCCATGCGCACTGAATTGCACCCGGCTCTCTTGCATACGGCGGACGACATCCTCGCAAAATTGCGACCGTCGAACGCCGTTGGGGGGAAGGAAGTGTTACATGATGGGGCTGCGTGCACACAGGACATTCGCGCCGTTGCTGTGGCGACAGGGTCAGAGCTGTTTTTCAACGCACCAGCCGTGGGCTTGGGGGTGGGATTCCTGTCCAGGGCAACGAGGCTACTGTACTGACCGTGTTTGGTCTCGAGAAACCAATATACCTCGATTAGAGTGTCTGAATACGTTCATCATCCCACCAATTATGCCAGCCGCTTTGGTTGACGGATTATTGTTACTGAGGGTTGTCATTATCACGAACAAGGTCCCCTTTTTAAAACTAGGTCAAAAAAAGTGACAATGAGGTTATTAGATCGCAGAAATAATTATTGTTTAGTCGTCCAGCACGCACCACACACACATACACGCATACACACACACATAGAACAGTCGCACTCCTTCAAGCCGGCACACTGCTAACGCACAGACACGCGCACACACACACGCACACACACACACACACACATACACACACACACACACACACACACACACACACACAGCCCGAGTTATCTGCCGAGTCGCCACATCCCCCTCCGGACAGAAGCACCCAACACGACGCGCGCCCATCAGTCAGCCCTCGACACACTTCTTTCGGTCGGCAGTGAACCGACTACGCAAGTCACGTGGATACCGAGGCGACCCCAGCATCACATGCGACAGAGCAGACACAGCTCACGGTACATACATGTCTCTACCGCTGCCGACCATTTGTCAACCAGCTGCCCCCCCGGAGATCGCGCCAGTGTTCCTTCACCGTTGTTGTTGACGCAAGAGGCAGGCTCATGTCACCCCCCGATTCAGCGTATTTTATGGCCTCTTTAACGCGATCGACATCAGCCAATTCAACGGCCGCATCGTGCAGCACATACTCGCGAACATCGCGGTGGATCATAACGAGGCGAGCCACAAGCCTATATGTGACCCTCGATACGAGATGCGCATGGTGCGTGCTGTGGCAGTCTTCGTTCCAGCTGTGCCGGAGCAGCCAGCGCGCCAACATCCAGATCTCAAGAGAACCCAACTCCGACAACATACTACGCAGAAATTCATCGTGCGCGCAGAGCCTGTACAGCGCAAGACGCCCGTAGTATTGAATGCGAACGTCCATGCGGTGCTTGTGGAGGCAGTCGATGAGGAGTTCCCGGTGACGCTTGCCAATGATATGTGCCCCCGCCACTATGCACAACAATCGCATTGCGTCACACACAGACTCCAAACTGTACCCTGCCGCGCGCTTGACATCATTCGTCCCCAAAATGAACCCAATCTGCTGGACGCCCACGCTTGTGAGCGAGGCGAATGTGTCTGCGGTGTCTCCGCACAGCGACGAAAGCAGAGTGCACAGTCCCAGCAGTGGCGGTAACTTCCTCGTCAAATCTTGATTCAGCGCGGTCACCAGCGTGGCAACACTTCCAGAGTGGGACCGGAGGATGTCGAGTGTGCCAGAGTCACGTGCCAGGCGGCGGAGTGCATGCAAGCCGGCCTCAACCACATCAGGAAGACCGATGCTGTGAGACATGGCATCGACGACGGCGACAATGAATTCTGGCGATTTAAAGAAAGCCCTGCTTTTGGCGTACGACAAATTCGCAAGGAGGCGAAACGCCGCAACATCCTCAAATCCAAACGAGTGTCGCATGCATCCCGGAGGAAGCGGTCGAAGTAGTTCATTCTTTGCCTTTGTCTTGCGCTGGACTGCACGCCCGCCTGCCTTTATCGCCGACGCCGACTGTTCGCCCGTGGCAATGTGCGACGACAGGAGAATGTCCTGAGCGATCGCAGCAAAGCCAAAACGAACTAGTGCGGTGGCGCCCACTAATCCCGTTGAAAGATCGGACAGCACGCCCAGAACGGTGAGCTTGGCGGTGTTGCATTTTGCAGACAAGATGACATCGGTAAGCACGGGAAAGACGTCGAATTCACTGAAGAGCTCAAACCCATCAAATTCCTCCAACCGAATGGCATATTTTGCGACAGCCACAATGAACAATAGGCCCGCGTGCTGCAGACGCCAGTAGTGCGGGAGCGCTTTCATGCCCTGCACAACGGCATATGTGGCATGACGGGCACTCGGCTCCCCCATGAAGCGTTCCAGGCCGCACGGGTGGAAGGTATCCGTTAGTGCGCGGCACCCAAGGAGTTGAATTTCCGCATCGTCCAAGTGCGCCCCCATCGCGCGCGCGATTCCCTTCACGAAACGGGGCGCGTCGTTGTGTTCAACGCAGCAGCGACCCCCAAAGTACGGCGTGTTCTTACTTGTTCGCAGGGCGTTTGCAAAGTGAAAGGCACCTGTCACAAGGGGGTAGTACCCCGGATTCGTACGCAGAGCTGTGGTCACCCAATGAGGGAATGAGCTACTTGCTTCATCATCGTTCTCATACTCGTCGTGCAAAATGCGACACCCGAGTGTCTGGACCACGACACTTTCCATAAAGGCCAACATTCCATTCCGCACGTGCATGTCCATGGGTTCGCCCTCAAGGGCCACACTCTCGTATCGAGTCGCATCGTAGTGCATGCGCAAGCAGTTGTCCGACAGCACCACGGCGACATTGTTGTCCTCTGAGTCCCCTGGCTTTGTCCGGCGGGGCAGCACTCGGCAGTCGGTGGGAATCGTGGCAGCCACGCCCTTCCATTTGGCAAGCAGTGTGAAAAATGCCTCCTTCAACATAACATCGCTTGGATTTTGGCAGGCAGCGCGAACGAGGAAATCCATGTTTGCTGCCGCAAAAGACTGCGCATTGACATCCTTCAGTGCAAACATGCAGAGGAGGGCGGCAACCTTTGCTCGAAGACGTATGACGGGTCGCGAGTTGAGATGCGAATGTGAGTAAACGTTAGCGACGAGCAACTCTGACACTCCGAGGCGAAAAAAGGCCGCCATGCCATCACCGTCACGTGTGAGGCTGGTGAGTGCTTCGCAAGCTGCTGTCTGCGCGTGCACGTGGGTAGGATGTGCACGCGCAAAAGCGGCGACAAGGTCACACGCGCCTAGTGTGAGGGCGTGCTTGCGGAAATTGTTTCGGACGCTTTCATTCTGCTCGAAAGTGAGGCGGCTGATTCCAGAGCCCACAAGCACTCGGCACCACCAGTCCGACCTCAGCGTCATGCATCCACACGCGCAGTGCAGACACTGCACACATCACTTGCGCTGCATCGCAGTCGCGCGAGTCCATCTGAGCGGCCCGCGCATACGCAGTCCACATTCCTGCGTAGAGCTGCACCGCCTGGCTGTCCTTATGTTCGGTGACCGCCGTTGTCACGGCTCGCATTGCGTCGCGCATGAGCACGGCCGTGTTCTTCTTTTGGTGCTTGAGTTTCGGACCCACCGCAAATGCCCACACGCTCGCACTGAGTATACTGGCCACAGCCTGGGCGCCGGTCAAGCTCGCCTGCGACAGTGCCGCCGTAAACGCCGTCAAATAAGACGGAAGGAGGGAAGGGCGCTGCGCGTCGTCATAATTCAGCCGCGGGATCGCGATCATTTCAGGCGTTATCTCGCTGCATCCGTTCAGAGTCAGAGAGAAACCCCCCGAAAGGACCAAGGCGTTCACCCCGACTTGGCCGCTATCGATTTCGAGAGTGTGAACATTTCTCAGCGGAGATATGTCGACAAAGTCCGGACCAGACAAATGCATTAGCGACAGCGTGTGCACGTTCCCCAATGCCGAGACGTCCGTGATTGGGCATAATTCGATGAGTAGGTCGTATACGGAGCCCAGCGCAGACACGTCAGCGACGGGATAGCGGGTAATGTGCAGCGTATGCACGCCACCCAGTGCGGACACATCGACGACATTTCGGCAGTCAATCAGAGACAGCGTGTGGACCCTGCCGAGAGAGCTCACGTCTGACACGCCGGTGCAGTGAATGATGGAAAGCGAACGGACGGCCCCGAGTGCGGAAACGTCGCATACTTTTGGACACGAATCGAGAAGGAGAGTATGCACGCGACCCAATGCAGAGACATCCGCGACGCCTAGCCGCACCAGAGAAAGAGTGTGCACAGCGCCGAGACATGCGACGTCAACAATGTTGAAAGATTCCAGCGTGAGGCAGGTCACGGAGCGCAGTGGAGACACATCCAACGTAGTCGGCGCAGCAGCCGCACCCGTTTCCTCGAGAGCGTATTGGGCTTCGGCGTCCTCGTATTCGTCGGAGTCGAAGGAGTTGTCGGCGTGAGCGGACGCCGTAAGTCGATTGATGGTGAGGGTGTGCACTCCCTCAAGGGCGCCAAAGTACTCGGGCGCGATGCCGGCAACAATGAGATCACTTTCCTCTACGAGAAGGCAGATGCGATTCCTTGGTATGATGCTGCACACGTGCTCGCGAAAGGCGCTGTCAACGGCATATTTAATAGCCACTGATTCCTTTATCTTGTACTTGCGGTGGCGCTTCAGCACACGGCGCAAAGTGGAGCACGTATGGGAGAGCGATTGCACCTCATATGTGTCGAGATATGAAACAATGTGCACGAGGAAGATTTCAATCGGCAAACGGGAAAAATCGAATGCGGCATCCACTTTGACCAACATTGGGAGTTGTCGTGTGTCGGCCGTAGTGCTGGCGGCACAGGACACCGCACCGGCCATCATTCTCACACACAAAGCGCACGCAGTAGTGGCAGAGATTTCATGCAAACTTTTTTTTTTTTTTTTCGCAGGTTTTTTTTTGCTCGTTTTTTTTTGCAAGCGAGTCAGGATGAGGAATGCTTAAATGCCTTTTTGCAAAATGAATTTTTGGTAAATTGTGCGGTGACTGCCGTGTGCGTGTGTGAAGCGCCCCAATTTGCAGATTTATTGGCGGGAAAAGTTTGGGCGGGAAAATTATGGACTGCAATGGCATGTCACGTGACCCGACACCAAAGCAAAAACGTCTGCTATTGGATCCTACACATGGACCACCGCGCTCGCCCACACACGCGCAAATACTCATACACATACACACACACACATACACACACACACACACATACACATACACACACATACACATACACACACACACACACACACACACACACACA
>CALSCR010003155.1:0-18864 GCA_943704495.1 Pigoraptor chileana | reverse complement strand
ACACACACACACACACACACACACACACACACACACACACAACAGCTACGTGGCTGGAGACCTTGCGTCGTACACTGCGACCATCTATGTGGGCAGCACTTTTGACAATCCACTCCCTTCAGCCTTCATCAGCGACGTGATTGCGCTCCAGGGTGCCAAGGTGCTGTGGATCGGCCACAACGTGTGGCATCTCACGAATGCACTCGGGGGAATGCAGCCCTTCTACGACCGCTTTGGTTTCAAGTGGAAGCTGTATGACTTTGGCGCCGTGTCGTCCGTCGTGTACAAGGGTGTTGCACTGAAGCGCAGTCCCGCCAACTTCAACGGCATCATGACGTACTGGCAGCTCAACGGCTCGTTTGTCGATCCCATTGGCGTCGTCGTCCCTGCCGACGGCTCTGCGCAGTACCCGTGGGGCGTGCGCTCACATGGCTCGTTTTACTATCTTGGCGAGAATCCATTCCTGTACGGCGCGACGGAGGGTGACCGACTGCTTATTCTGCACGATTTGATGTACGAATTGCTTGCGCCGAACACGGCGGAGGAGCATCTTGCGCTCGTCCGCATCGAGGATGTCGGCCCCACAGCGAAGCCCGACCAGCTGCGCGCGATTGCGGACTTTCTCTATTCGCAGGGCGTGCCCTTCTCTGTCGCCACATACCCGCTGTACCAGGATGTGACCGGCGCGTACTCGGGAGGAACGCCCACGACGCTCAAGATGGAGGACGCCCCGGATGTTGTGGCGGCGCTCCAGTACATGGTCTCAAAGGGCGGGCGCATAGTCCTGCACGGGTAGGATCCACATGCACACACATGTGCACACTGCATGCAACACATCCATGTGCGGCACCCCATGCACACACGCACTGTTTTATTTGGCCTTTCACCGCCCCACTGTCCTCATATTGCTATCATGGTGACGTTGTGGCGGTGGTGCAGATACTCTCACCAACTGGACACAGTGATGAATCCATTTGGAGTGAGGTGAGCGCAGCAGGTGCACAACACGATTGCAATTATTGGCGTTCGTTTTATATTGAGTTCCACGTGTTCAAAAGTGCATTAACGTCACACCATCCACTCATAGTCACACACACACTTCATGTGCGCAAACACACACACATACAATTCATGGACACAAACACACACACACACACTCCATGTGAACAAACACACACACACACACTCACTTCATGTGCACAAACACACACACACACAACCCATAACGCGTACATACCACTCCATCTCCAGCGTTTCCACTTCATAATATGAGCACGTGCCAGCTATTTCTTCCATCGACACAGCTGCGACTGTTCGACTGACACTCACTGAAATTCATTGCATTCCCTCCCATATGCACAACAGCGGCTACGATTACGAGTTTGTTCTGTCGGCGATAGATCCGACTGGGAATGTGCAGATTGGTGGGCAATCCAGCAGTATGTGTGGATGTGTTACTCATTGTGTGTGATGTGTTACTCATTGTGTGTGGATATGTTACTCATTATGGATGTGCCACTCGATGGGTTCGTGATTCCATGGGGACGCCGTAGTCACTGTCCGCTTTGACATCCGTGCTTCTTCGCGTATGCGAGCTACTTCTATTGTGTTGTTCGACTTGGAGCCATTAGCGTACATTTCAATGGGCACCACTCGTGCGTGTTAAGATTGGAGCCTGTGTAGCCGTCGATACCAAACACAATGACGATACACAAGCATTTTGCAAACTAAACTGCTAATGTGTGTGTGTGTGTCTGTGGTTTGGGCTGCACAGCTGGCCCAGCACACGACGACGATCCCAAGTGGGCGCAGGACCGCATCAACAGCGCCATCAAGGCCATGCGCAAGGCCAAACTCCCAGACACGGACATATGGGAGTTTCCGCACTATTCTGCTGGTCCCGCCGCCACCGCCGCCGCCGCCAAGGCATTCAAGTACCGCTACGAGCGTCCGATCTACTACACGGGGCTACTCAAGCTCACTCCCGAGGGAAAGTATGTCGTCAATGCCAAGACCAAGATCAAGCCAAGCAACGCCGTCTACGTGCCCGGCCACAACGGCGGGCAGGGATTCGTGTACCCCACATACGACGTGTTTGGGTCGTTTATGATTCCAGAGAACCTCGGCTACTATGCGCCAAACGCGGCCGATGCATTCCGACGGACTCCCGCGGATATTGTGAGGGATGCGGCGCTCCAGATGGGAGCGGTACGGAGGAATGTGGCGAGCTTCTTCTACCACGCATACTACGGTGGGTGGGATAGTGATTGGCGGGGCTCTGTGGTTGTGTGATTATTTTGCCGCTGAGTGTGCTCCAGTGGGCCGCGTCGTAGTGTGCATCGTTCAGTTGAGTGGTTTCGGCTGTGTTCGCAGTCGCTGTTGACTGGCGAGCGGGCCTGCGACAGAGACAGAGATGGCCGGCATGAGCGCTGAGTCTGACCCTTTGCCTTCACGCCCGTCCCTCTGCCATCACATTAATTGGCAGGCACTGAAGGCCTTGCTCCCATCATCGCTGGAATCCAGGCGCTTGGATACACCTTTGTCGACCCACTTGACCTCGTTGTGTAGTGCTGGCGTTGTGTTTGTGTGTGTGTGTGTGTGTGTGGCGTTGTGCAGACTCCCTCAGTGCGAACCAACTTAAATTGCACCAAATTTGCGTTTTCAACACTTGTTTCTGTTTTCAGAGTGTGTTGTTTTGAGAGAGTGGCAATCGCAGGCCGTGTTACGCGAGTTAATTTCCTTGTTATTCTTGCCCGCATATCACGTGACTTATTCAGGACTCGCGTGATCGACTGTGGTCAAAATCGCACAATTATCAGTCGTCGTCGCCGAGTGCTTCATTGACCGTGCCAGTAAACCTGGAGTGCTGCACGGGCTTTTAGAGTCAATGGGCTTGTTCACCTCTTCTTTTCAAGGCGCAGGAAGTAAAACAAAAAAAAGCTATCTAAACTTTGCCTGCTACGAGAAGCCCTCTATGTGCCTCAGGCTTTGATATTCACGAAAGCACTTCCGTTGGCTTGTGATTCTATCGCCAGCCCTGCCGTATGTGAGTAAGGGAGGACTATCTGATGGTGACGAGAATACGGAGCGCACACCATAGCCCTCCCTCATGGTTGCTATGCATGAATCAATGGTCCTATGCACGATCAGTGTCTCCAATACGGAACCTGAATGGCCACTGACAGTCGATGGTCTCAACCACTGACACATACTGTAAATGATTTAATGCACCCCGAACGAGCCAAAAATCCCGTATGTTTTTGATCATGATACACAACCCTCTCTCAAGTACATGCATGACCCTCTCTGTATGCACGATCACTGGTCCTATGCACGATCACTGGTCCTATGCAGCCAAATACTGAAACATCTCATCACACAACTTTGTCATAAACCAATAACGTTATTCAGGCTATTATCGCAATATATACCTCATTCACAGAGTTCCCCTTGTTAAAACCCGAATATTTACTTTCTTCTAAGACCAATGAGAATGAATCAGTCCTCCTCAGCCCTCTTCTGACAGTCACTTCCATTTGATCCCGGGGGAGCCACGGTCTGCCACTGCCAGTAATAGTGCAGTAATATGACGCATCCACTTCAAGTCATTTGTCGGCATGTTTACCAGTAGTAGCAAGGCTATGAGAACCCTTGGTAGTAGTTGTTGCGAGTCACACTCCAGACTCTGACACAGAAACCACACCGACTCGACCATTTGCCAACAGGTCCGCGTCACAAATGTGCACAGATGCGACTGTGACCCCGGTATCGCTTTTCTGGCAATGCCCATCCGTGCCAGCCGGATCCGCACTCTCTTTTTCACTGTCAATGCCAATGGGCGTGTCGTACGGGTGATCCACCACACATGATGTCACAGTTCCCGCAGTGGATAGGTCGACGGCCGAGTTATCATAATTGTAAGGTGACGGCACCACGCGACGCAGCGCCGATGGAGGCAGATTTGCGTAAGAGCCCTGGCCACTCTGCAGCTTGTCGAGCCGAAGAATCTGATGAGGCGCCTTGGCGAGTGCCGGCAGCGGATCGTCGCCCACAGTGACATCAATCATTTGAGTCAGTGTTGTGGCGGTGTCGACGTCGCCCGTTGGAGCGGAGCGCATGATCGTGAACGCGGAAACCAGTTCTGCAAACGACGGCCTGTCGCTGGGCTCCTTCTCCCAGCATGTACACATGAGGCGGTGAACGGCATCGGGGCAGGCTTCCGGTCTCTCCGGTCGCACTCCCCGGCGCACACTGGCGATAACATCCGCATTTGCAATGCCCGCATAGGGAATCTGACACAAAATGAAAGCAATCGGCGATTGGAAGGTGTGTGAGAGTGGTATCTCCACTGTTCGTGAGAACATGCATTGCTTCTGTTTGCAACGCACTTAGAGATACGGCCAGTTCCTGAACAGCTCTAGTCGAATTACAATGGGCGATCGTGCATACATATGAACCAATGCTATCTATTAGAGCTACGCAACTCACAACAGCAAGAAATCCACACAGCCAGTGACATTTTCTGCACTGTTGACAGCCTGCAAGCTACTGTTAAGAGAAATGCCCATTGTAGTTGCCTAGAACACACCTGCCCAAACGAGTAGAGCTCCCACAGGAGCACGCCAAACGACCAAACATCTGCACAAACAGCAAGTTCACAAGGAAGTAAAGAAATGCGTCAGTGGCTCATATGCTGGGGATGTCGCTAATATCATTGCCACATTGAATTGCCATTGATATGAAGTTCTGCACAATCAATTGAATCGAATGCAATGTGCAGTGCTGTCAGTGGAACTCTCACCCGAGTACTCAGAATACAGTCCGTTAAGTACCGATTCGGGGGGCGTTGATCGGATAGGTATGGCCCCGCCTGTCCAAGATGGCCGCATAAAAATGAATTCGGCATACCAGTCACTCATGGGATATCAGTTTCAAAGATATCAGAGCACCAAAGCAGACTACGGCAGAAAAAAAGTTAAACATGCGGGGTGAAATTTCCTGTGCAAATCACAGGTGCAGCCAATGAAGGCAGTCACCGCAGTAACTGAAGTGGAAGCAAGTAAAGACAAATATCTACTATAGCCAGTGACCATCCCACAACTTGGCCCCAAAACTAGTAAAGCCCACAGACAGTGCGGATATAATATAAACGACATCTGATTGATATACATGCCTGTAGACTTGCGATAATAGTCTTTGTCCCCAGTGCTTCGAGAGAGCCCAAAATCAGCGACCTACGGATCAATATGGAGGCAGTCGTCTTTTTAGTTTTGGAGCATGCAAGTTACGCCAAAACACAATCAAAATTTACAGAAACAGTGAAAATCGAATGAAAGGGCACGATGCATAGGAGGAATAGACTCGGAGACAGCTGCAGCCTACCTTCAGCCTGCTGAAAGGCACACACCAGCAACGACCAGCAATGTTCAAAACAGTCACTCAAATCAAATCACTCTGACCTTTGCAAAGTACTCGCCAAACAAATCGCTGGATATGAGCACATTTCTCGCCGCAAGGTCCTGCAGCACACAAACATGCAGCATGTTGCAGTCCATTACATCCATTACACAGAGGTCAGTCACTGCAGAAAAGCAAGGAGGAAAAACTCCTCGGCCTGAAGTGCAGCCGGGGCAATGCCGTGACGGGCTGGACATCGACTAAGTAATAAGAGTGCACTCGGGTGGCCATGATACGGAGGAAAAACGGTAGCCTGATGACCGCATTCAATAGGGCGGATTCTCGATTATGGGTGATTAATTGCTGTTGACGAAAGTGGATTTGGCTCACAATAAAGAGGGCACTCGGTGCCCATGCACTCGATTGATTGCGCCACATGGGCTCACCTTGTGCACGATCTTCCTGGAGGACAAGAATTCCATTCCCTCGGCGACGTCGAGTGCAAAGCCCAGGAACACCGGCCCGTATGCAACCGATTGACCGTCGCGCCGATGCTGGTCAATCTTCTGGAGAAACCCCTTGAGCGACCCGTGTGTCACATGCTCAAGAACAATGCTGATATGCAGACAAAGGTCAGGAGAGAGCCGATGGTTCAGTTGTTTGAAATACAAAGGCTGTTTCCAAAATGAAGAGAGTATGCCAGTCTGCTTTCACTCGCCAGCCCTGCATCTGAAATAGCAAGCATGGAGATAGATACTCACAGCATTGGCTCGACGGCCATGGACACACCGACAAGATTGACAAGCTTCGGGTGGCTGAGGTCTATCATTATCTGCAGCATGCCATATATAAGGTAGGTCCCGAGTCAACCACCGAAACCACGCGTAAGTATCGTACATGTGCGGCAGAGCCGGAATCAGTGGAGTTGCAATAGTTGATGAAAGCAGCTCAAACTGACGCGATGAAGCTGGAGACCTTAACAGCCAACGCCAGTCAGCATACTTTCCCCATTGACAGGTACTGAACAGCAGCACACTACATATCAGTGAATCACAGAAACCGAATATGTAAGCCACTGGCACTCAGACAGCACTGCACCTGAGCTTCCGATATAAACTCTATGCGCTGGTCCACCGCAGCGCCCGGCTTGAGTGCCTTGCACGCGCAGACCCGGATGCGATCGCCCAACAGAACCTATGGAAACAGCGGCGGTGGAATTCCGGGATGTAAGGAATGAAGATGTGTGCCGTGGGTGATCGTGCCGTGAATGATCAGCCATGGGAAAGTGTCCGCACTGCACTGACCAATATTCAACGGCAACGCATTCACCCGAAAATGCAACATTCACGATCGACAATGTGACACATCGAAAAGAAACACACCGAAACAAGCGAAATAACAAATGGCGACCATCTGCACACCACGCACCTGCGCACGGTATACAACACCGAATGCTCCTTCTCCGAGCACATCCTGCAGTTCGATATTCTCGCGTGGTATCTCGCGGTCAATGAGGGCCGGCATGTTCGATTGCACATGCTGCGCAAAGTCCTCCATCTGCTTCTGGTTCCACCGCTGCCGATTCTTGCGAACCCACACATACGCAACTGCACACACCAGTGTGCACACGCAGAAAACAACCACGACCACAGGAACAATCACAGCGATCGAGCTGCTTGACGACGACTGCACCGGTCCCCCAGCACCCTCGGCAATAGCCACACAGGTAAACATGCCCGCCTGTGCACTGTCGGGTACGAGCTCGGTGCCGACCGAGCAAGACATGATGTGAACCACCCGCAGCGTCGATGTAAACAGCGCGAGGGTCTTGTCGTACAGAAAGTTGTCGGGAATCAGCCCAAGCGTGCATTGCGTCGGCACTGTCCCGGACGATATTCGAATGTTGCTGAATTCGGCAGCAGACGAGAGCAGAAATGTGCGCGTGAGGTCGCCGGCAAGCTTGCATGTGCTATTGGCCTCCATCACTGTGAGACGGATGGCCAGAGGCAGTGCGGGCGACGAGAAGGCGGCCTGGCCGTATGCATCCAGAAGGGTCACATTCATGGCGGGAAGCGATGACCCGGATGTGACGGTTGCAACAGTCGACAGGAGCGACGACTCATTTGAGGCAACACCCGCAAAGCGAAGCCGCAGTTGGGTTGGCGGCGACGTAAACGTAACGTTGCCGTCGCTGAACAGCGTCTCACGTGACCCAATTGAAGCGAAATCAACGAGTGACAGGTCCAAGGTGCCCTGTGAAAACACAACCGGTCCCGACGACGCGAATGAGTCGTCCACGTTGACGGCCGCCAGGAGGACGCCTGTGGTGGCCGAGCGTGGTGTGGATGCAGAGTAGAGAAACCCGCCTTGCCCATACGTCGACTGCGACCCAGATGCATGGCAGCCAGAGTAAAGGCCGTGGCGAATGGTCACGTTCAATGACGCCAAGTAGAAACAGCCGCCATTGGCCGCTGCAGTGGCACCATGTACAGTACTATTTGCCAAGCGGGCAGATGCGCCCTCCCCGACAAACACAAATCCACCCTCTGTGGCGTGTGATGCAGTGGACGACAGTCGCACGGTATCCAGTACCGATGTGTCGCCACAATACACCACTCCCCCGAACTGTTTCGCTGTTGCGTTCACAATAGCCACCTCCGTGAAGTTAGCGCGCGAGTTGGACTGGAGTGCGACTGCGCCACCACTGCCTGAGAAAGAGGCAGTTCGTGCAATATTCACTCCACTCATCGAAACATGCGCACTGCCGTCGGTGGAGATTGCGCCACCGAAGTTTGCCGCTTGAATGTCCGTGAGCGTTGCGTTTGCGACAAAGACCGCACTCCGTCCCATGCAGGCAATCGCTCCACCGTTGCCAGTAAGGGCAGATGAAAGAGTCACCGACAGGTTGTCAAAGTGCGCCACCGCCCGATCGTCAATGTCGAGCACACCACCAGATCCCATGCACACGCCATCACGCACAGTAACACGCGTGGCGCGGAGTAGAGCGAGACCCGACAGCGAAAACACGCCGCCACCGGCGTTATCAGCGCTGCTGTTTTCGACCAGCACATCATGCAGTGTCACCTCCCCGACGGCCTGGGCAAGGAGGAATCCACCCCCACTCAGCGCAGCCGTGGTGACCTTGAATGAGCTGCGCACAACTGTCAGAGTCCCAGATTGCACCAGTAGGGAGCCCCCGCCCCCGTCCAAACTTATGGTGTTCCGGAACGCACAATCCACAATCGCAGCACTCCCGCCTGCAACGACCACGGCACCTCCATACACGACGCTGGCAATGTTTGTGACGTTGCAGCGATCTAGTGCAAGCGTCGATTCGTCCATCAGACTTACAAGCCCCCCGCGAAATCCGCTGCTGAAATTTGCAAAGGCGCTGTCGATGAACGACACGTCTGACGGGATCTCTCCTGCCAAATGCATAAGACCACCAGACGTGCGCGCGTATCCCGACTCAAAAAAACTGTCCGTCACCCTCACAAGCGCACCCGCAACGTAAAATGCGCCCCCATTGGAGCCCGCCTGCGATGAGCCAACTGTGAGCCCTACCGCAGTCAGGCTGGGTTCCAGATTCGAAGACGAGGAAGCCAAGCTTGCAAAACCGCCCACACCATCCGAGACTGCACTTAAAACGCACACGGACGCAAACGTTGCAGTCACAGACCCCGTCCCAGACAGGAATCCGCCGCCGACCTTGCCAGCGCGACTCGATGCAAAGCTGCTGTTGGTGATGGTAAGCGACGCCGTGTCCATCATGTGGAAGGCACCGCCCGCCTTTCCGGCGACGGATTCGACTTCAAGAGTGCAGTCTTGGAAGTAGGCCGCCGAGTTGGACGTCAGTGACAAAATGCCGCCGTTGCCATTTGCACTTGCGGAGCGTATGTGAAGCCCATTAAGCGATATGTACTGTAAGCCTTCTCCAGTAAGCGGCGCCTCTGTATAAACAAGGCCGCCATCGCCACTACAGGACGTCGCCTCGACGCGCCCACCATTCATGCGGAGCAGCGACGAGTCTCGCATGAGAGCGAACCCGCCGTTTCCCGTCACTTGCGCACCACGGACAACAGCGTTCGTCAGCCAAGCCGATGCCATCTCCTCGAGAATAATAAGTGGTGAAATGGAGCCGCCATATGTGGTTGAGATTGCACGGCGCCGTTGTGTGAGGGATGCCGTGCGCGTGAACGTACACTCTGCGCAGTGAAGGACTCCCAGGCCAAGGAGATGTACTTGCCCATCGACGAAATCGGTGCGGACAAACTGCGCCTCTCCCTCGATGGTCACATCGGAATTGACAATCCGCACAGTATCAAACACTGCGCGTCCCTCGCGCTCGACTCGCACCGACACCATGTCCTCCATGACCAGTTGACCCCAAAGCGCCGTGTTTCTTATTCGCATTGTTGATCTTTGAAGTATCAGATTGATATATCCATATGCGTTACTGCTTTCGATAGCTATGGCGGCCGCTGTCATGACTGGGGTTGGTAGAAATAAAGTCACGTGCGAATCTTGGGGAGGATCGACGATGCGGCCCAGAAATAGTGTCACGTCATTCACTGACAGGACACGATCAAACTGGCTTCCTGGCCACACGTTAGCATAATGGGCAGATATCGAAAATGAGCTGTTCAGAAGGAACGACTCGGTGCAGTTTTCGCAGGTGACATCTGAGAGCGCGGTGATAGCTTCAGGGACGGCTGACATCCATCCCTCTCCCGCATATTCTGCGCGCCGCTGAACGTCAAACATTTGAACATCCTTCATCGCAAGGCGGGCGGATCCACGCAACAGCACCCCAGGTGCGCCACGGTCGCTCACTGCACGCACAACTTGCGTGTGTGTGACATGGACATCACAGTGCCCGGCGATCGCCAAAAATGCGCCCGAATAGCGGCTGACACTGTCTTCAAACAGACAATCATCCACGTGCAGCTGCGACTGCGCTGCCATGCCCGTTGCGCCGATAACGCCACCCACACTGCCAGCATACGTGTGACGAACTGCAACCCGCAAAATGCGTGCGACTGCGCTTCCCGCCATACTCACAAACCCGCCATTGCCACTTGTTGCGGCCATTCCTTCAAAATCAGAGTCCGTGATGCTCAACTGCGACGAGCCCCATTGCGCCGCAAAGCCGCCGTCCATTCCGCTCGTGGCTGCGGCTGCCGACACGTTGATGAGACTTGCAATGGACGCACCCGCCATTGCGATCGCCCCACCGAAAGTGGATGATGTGCAGTTTGCCAATGTCGTCTCCGTCACATTGAGAGCGGAGGTGGCAGACAGGGACGCCCATCCCCCAGATGCACGCGCAACACAGGCAGAGAACGAGCACTTTGTCACTCCAAGCAACGCGCCACCTGACAAGAAAAATGCACCGCCGTCTGCTGCCTCAGCACCCTCGACAGTAACATTCCTTATCGTTACACGGGCTGCATCCGTCGCAAATATGAATCCGCCACTTGCTGACGAGCGAGTGTTCGTAAGCTTCGATGTGTCGATGGCAAACACGCCCGACCCAATCACAGCCGCAAACCCTCCATTTCTAATAGAGGAGCTGGAAGACAAGGTCACTCGCGACAGCAGTGCTATGGCGCCACTCTCCGAGTACAGAAATCCGCCAGTGAGTGCGGCGGTGGTATTATGCCCGTCTACATCCGACACTTGCAACAAAGCGGCGTCGGAGGCAACGAGACATCCACCCTCGGCGTCCGAAGCGCTGCGCTGAAACGACAGGCTTGCGATTTCCAGCACTGAGTCATCCATCGCCCATGCGATTCCAGCACGCCCCACTGCATGAGCACTCGCAACACGCACTCGCAGTGCACTGACGGTTGCCCTTCCGCTCGAAGCAATCGCCGCCGCAGCAAAATCAGTTTCAACAATGTCAGCAGAGACATCGGAGAGGGAAAGGTTGGCGGCCGCCCCGGATGCAGCAGCAAGACAACCTCCCAGTCTGCTGACGGCAGCGTAAACCTGGCCTGGCTGCGGTCGGCTGAACCGTGGATCTCTATTGTTTGGACCTCCAACACCAACGAAGCCGTAAAGTTTGCAGAGGGCGTTTGAAACGGATGCTCTCATCACGCTGACAACAGCAGCCCCGCGCGCCGAAACGAGCGAGCCGCGATACGCCTCCATGTTGCCAAGCACAGCGTCCGCCACGGTCACAGAGGCAGAGTCGTCTGCATGCAAGAATCCTCCTTCAATGGACGCATACGAAGATTCCACGGTAACGCTCTCAAGCACACCGCGCGATTCATTAACGAACGAAAAGACTCCCCCGTGCCACATGGCCACTGTATTCTCCACATATAAATGACGCACGAATGCGGACGATTTCCCCATGGCATGGATAACGCCGCCGAGAACAGACTGCGAATGCGTAATGTTGACGTATTCCAAAAAAATCGCGCCGTTCCCATCAAGAGCAAAAGCACCGCTGGCCGAGCCAATAGTTGAAACGTCGGAGTAGAACAGAATGGAATACAATCGCAGAATTGTGCTGTGGCGAATGTCAACTAGCGCGTCGTCCGTAACGAAGAAGACGGATCCGCCGCAGACACTGCCTCCAGATACATCCACAGACATGCCTGCGACAACTGCACGTGACTGACCCGACAGATATCCCACACCACCGAAACTTGCAGAAGGTAAATTACTCACAGAGCAGCCGACTGCATCCAGGGTGGCATTTCCCCCCAGGACGAAAACAGCACCCTTGAGAATATCGATAGAAAAGTTTAGCATCCACATGAGCGCTGGGGGGCCTGGAAACACAGTCTGGCCAGTGACGATGACATCCTGCAGAGTGATGCGAGCGCGGCCGTCGCCATAAATCAGACCCGGACAGTTGTCACACGAACCGCGTGTTATTGTTACGTTCGACTGACCCCCAACGCGGAAAATGTGCCTCATATCAAGCGAGTACCCCGAAACAGCATCGCCCGTCGCCCCCAGTGCAATATCGGAGAACGTCCCCACGGAATCGTCAGCAAAGATAAATGCATTCGCGTTCGCATCACTCCCCACGGCATTAACAGTCGCATACACTGTCACAAATTCCCCCGCTATCACCGCCCCATTCGACGCCGACAGGGCACATACAGCGGATATGTGCACAGCGGAAAGCGTTGCACGTGAGTCTCCAGAGTGACGGCCCACAGCCCCAACCGATGGATCCGCAGCATCCACAGACGTGCCAACCATTGTGAGGCTCGCACTCTCGCTGATGTCCCATACAAAGGACACATTAAAAGCAGCCATAGAAACACCCGAGACAAGAGCCGTTGTATTGCCCGCCAACCGAATCCCGTCGCATTGGTCACGAAGAGAAAATAGCCCCCCGAGCAGCGAAAGTTGTGCACTCTGTGACACGCCGATGGAGACGCAATTGAATGCGGAAAAGGTACCCCCGGTCGATGCATTTGCGGCTCCAGAGAGCACGTGGCAGTCATTCAGCTCCACACGTGCATTCCCACGTGCGTCGACCAGTGTCCGCCCATCCAGCACCGACTCGACTACGCCCACGACCGCGCCATCTGACGCCTCAATGCACATGCCACCGCAGTCGGATGCCGACGTGCCCCCAATATGCGACCGTGACACGCCTGACGCACGCATAAGTCTGCGGCGAAACACCGCGCAGTCGCTGATGTTGACCACCGCACGTCCCTCTGCATGCACCACCGGCATGGCGATGCGATAATCAGCCAACGGCGAGATCCCCGACGAGTCCATGCCATCGAGCTGCATCGCAGCAAGCGCAAGTGCCGTCGCCGCAGCATCATCATCCCAATCGGCACAGCTGAAAATGGAGTCAGCGACACTGCAGTTGCCCGATATGGAGAGCGTTGGGGCTGTGTGGACGCATGTATCGGAGGAAAATGAGCATGCAGACACTTCCACCGTCGCGCCTCCGTCAGCGCGGGCCATTGTGATGTCGCAGTTGTCAAAGGCGATGCCCTCCAGGACGAGCATGCCTCCACTGGCCACGTGGAAGAGTGGCGGGGGACGTGGCAGCAGATGATCATCCCAGTCGCCGATACCACCGGCAGCGTCATGCGACACATGTGCAGGCGGTGTGCAAGACACGGTCACCTGCCCATTGTCAGTGATGGAGGACAGCACAGCACGCGCTCTCAGGCGCAGTGTGACGCCGGCACCAAACGAGAGGGTGGGTGCGGAGTCAGTTAAAGAGTAACTTCCCGAGAGAGCGACGTCGATTAGAAGTGGCGTCGATGGGGTGGTATTGGTGTGGGTCATAATGCGCAAGTATACGTTGGAGAGAATGTCGTCAAATGACGTCGGCATATCATGTGAGGGCGCAGGAACGACAGAGTCGGCGACGGCGTCGGTGGGGATAAGCGAGGGAATGGAGGAGGGCACTGTACTGGGGTGAAGCTCACTTGCGCCCTTCAGTATGGCCGAGTCCAGCTGGCTGCCATCAGCGTCTGGTGACGTAGGCGCTGCTTCACGAAGCATAATTCGCTCGTCATCCCGACGTTCAGACGCACACACATCCACAACACAAACACAGCTGATAATGTAAAATACTGCCAGCGCTAATGCGAGGAGTCTCTGCAACTGCAGCCCATTGTGCTTTGATGCGCGCGTCCGCACGGCCACCAAGCGGTACATGTCGCCCTCTCAGTGTCCGCGGCCCTCAGAAAGCCGAAGCCGGCCGACTGCGAGGAAGACAGAATATCGAGAAGAAGAAAGCCCGCGAAACCCGCTGTAAGAAGATACGCCCCTTTCATATGGTTTAGCGAAATGTGAGTGTTCAGCGGGCAAATGAAATCCAAATGGAGTGGATCATGTGAGCCCGTCGTGCAATTTTTCAGTGCCGGGGGTTCACAGGCACATCCTGTGGCGGTAGGCTGTGTCGACACGCGTTAATGCCACATTGGCACATGTGCTGTGCAGTACTAGAATTTGAGCTCTGTCTGACCTCCGAGTGGATGCCGCCGCTGCACCATTTCGATCAGCGCATCATGCAATGCACAGGGATACAAGTTGTACCCGTGAGTGCCCCCTGATCAGCCTGCCGACTCATCATGCATCACACCTCAGACCGATCGACGGTTGCCTGAAACGTGCCCCCTGAAAGCGAATGTGAGCAGGGCTCTGTTTTGGGGCATTCTTTTGGCGGATTTCAAATTAATTGCAGCCGCCACTCGCATCGGGCGGAACTCGCATGTCACCTGCATGAGTCGCCGACTGCGCCCACGTGCGGAAGTCAGTTGTTGCGGCAGTCCCGTGGCGCCGGGTATGGTTGGCAGCTGTCAGTTGGCGCCGGTGCGGACTGAGCCCGGCGGTCAATGCTCACTGAGAACCGGCGGCCGGTCCATTCCGCCGCACTCGCGACACGTCTCATCTCCCGGTGGGCTCCTTCATGCTGAGTACAGCCGTCATTGTCGAGCTTTATTGCACTCCAGAGCTATGCAACTTGCGCCTCCACCGTTTGCCTATGGAACTGTGAACTCAACGGTGTGGTCCGGCTACGTATACGGCAGCCGAAAGGCAGTTGCCAGTGGAACCCAATCATGACTGTCAGAATAAAGACCCCACTTACAAGCCACAGACTGAGGGCATACGAAACCCTCTCAAAAAAGACACCGAAATACAATCGCTATTGGAATGATTTCCACGTCAATCACTCTGCCGACACAAAAAGAGGTGGGGCTCCATTTCTGTATATGAGGCACTGCAAACATCGCACTCGGACGACTGACATTTACGATCAACCATACATGATGACTACCGCAGCTGCCTTGTCACTGCGTGCGCACACCAAAATGACGTGTCTTGTCTCCCCACACCAATAGTTCCCCAAGAAGAAAGGAGGCGGACTGCAATTGTGTCTCTATCACATGAGCTCCATCGCCTTGATCGTGCCTTGGCTGTTCGCGGCAAGTAGCACATTGGAGTTTTTCTTCCAGCACACTGAGCTCACAAACTGCTGCCCCTCGTCCTCAGCCTCCTCGCCCTGCAAGGATGATCACGTGTTAACCTTCGGTGCATACTCAAAGACCAGTGACACCCGCAAGCACATGCAAGCAAGTGAACCCGCGCACAACAGTAATAGTAGCCAACAGCCACAACACAAACAGGCGACACCACAGCAGCAGGAAACGCACACACAAACAAACAAACAAACAACGACACAACAAGCAGCGGAACGCACACACAAACAACGACGCGGAAAGGCACCCACTGTTTGCGCATTTGTGGAGCCGAATTTGAAGTTGACCACCGGCTTGGAGAGGCCCTTGTAGTAGGCATACACGGCGTTGTTCTCGGAACCACACGCGACGTAGTCCCCATTGGCTGTCAGCCCAACAAAGTTCTTGTCGTTGGCGTGCCCACTGAACGTGCGCACACACTCATTGCGCGACACATTCCACAACTTCAGCGTGCTATCCGTTGACCTGGAGTATTGAATTTGAACCGATATTAATAAAAAATCACAGCAGCAGATGAAATGCACCAAGTTCATGATTGCGTGACAAATAGATACGGATTGCAGTGGGTCGACCTGTCGCACACGAGAGCGAAGACACTCGCAACTCCAGCACAAACAACACCACAAAGGAAAAGCAGTGAATTCACATCAAATTGTCGACAAAATATGCAACCCACGCAGAGACAATTTCCTCGCCATTCAGGAACCGGACGTACGAAACCGCCTTTCGATGTCCCTTGAAGACGATAAGAGGTTCCCTCAGCTTGCGCAGGTCGTAGTAGTGAATGTGATGGTCTGCGGCGGTAGTGTAGGAGACCGAAGCCAAGAAATATAGAGATGTGGAATTAGGTGTCTCACATGCCAATGGGCTCACAAAGAGAGCAAGAGGGAAGAAGAGATATGTAGGATTCAAGTCAGTGTCATATCCGCTGTGCCCATGAACTCCACACGGGAAGCAGAGAGAGGAAGAAAAAGAGAGAAGGAAATGAGCATATGACATCGGGTCACACACGCCGCATCGAGGATTTAACACGTAACTTCAATAGTGAAAGCCATGAGCATGTAATGCTGAACGACAGGAGAGTTAGAAATGTGAACGCGGTTCCGGTGCACGTGTAAGCGTTGTGACATAGCAGTGTCAAGGAGAAATGCGTATACTTTGTTGTTGTGGATGGCATGCAAACGCACCGGCGGAACCGAAGGCGAGGTGGTTTGAGCTTCCCGGGTTGAACCGGACACAACAAATGTTGGCCTTGCTCTCAATGGTGGCGACAGAGTGCTCCTGGTTGGTGGACCAGATTTTCACTGAACAAGACCACGTTTCAGATGGGACGACGCACATCAGACCAGCATATCGACTGAAAGTGTCACAAGGCCGCCGCATCCCCTTTTGCACACACACACACACACACACACACGCACATCACACGCATGTCCCTCAAGCACTCACCCCTCGTATCATCCGACCCCGAAGCCAGCCGCGTGGGGTCGGTTCGGCTGAAATCGACGCTCCATGCGCGCTTCTCGTGCTCCTCAAACTGCACGACGTTGGTGCCCGTATAGGCGTCCCAGATGGAAATGATGCCGTCGTAATCGCTGTTGGCTATTTGCGACTTGATGTACGAGTTCCAGCTCAGACAGCTGTTTGCATTGGAGGGCAAAGGGCGCGTTCATGCACACGGATACACAAACCACACGCCCCAACACAAAAACAAAGACAAAGTCACAGCCCGATCATTAAGCACTTTGTGATTTCAGGTTCACACCGAGCCGTGAGAGGAGCAAACAAATGATAAAAAGACATACACAGGCATACTTAGGCATGTACAACGACGCAGAAAAAGAGGCCAACACACCTAATTTTCGATTGGCAAGCCATTTCCCTCATGGGATAGTGTATGTCCGAGGGATCGCGCATGATTGTTTCGTACTCAAATATTTTTATCTTCTTTGTGACGCCCGCTGTTGCAAAAAACTCGTCGTCGCGATCAAACTCGATGCTGCATTCACCAACAAGAGACACGGAGGATTCAGCCCGGCTTCATCAAATACTTGACAGATACAAACAGCATCCAGAACTGTGAAGCGAAACAAAACACCGTGAGCAGGTTACCTGGACACAATGTTATTCGACCCGAATATATCGCCATATTTCAGACTCGCAAGGACCCGAAACTTGCTGAAGCGCGTGAAATTGGACAGGCAGTCGCTAAACACTGTCAGTGCGTCGTGGGGATGGCCGCCTGCGAAGAACATCATCGAAACAAATCATAACACGACAGAATAATGAGCGAATGTACATGAAACACAACTGGGTGCATGTTACTGATCCCAGAGGAGTACTGCGGAGCATGTGGATCTCATCGGGCGGATATACCACGACAGCACCATTCCCCATCATCGCAAGGTGCACGCGTGCGTAGTTGAATATATGCATTGACACACCATTCCTCTCATCGCAACGTGCATTCGTGCGCATTTAAATATGCGCACGCCCAACTATACTTACTGAGTGCAAATTTCTGGCGCGTGTCAAAGTAGCACTGCTGAAGGTCGTCAAAGTTCAAGTGCACGCGACGCTTCTTTGCCGCAATGCCCTCCGACTCTGGAAGAGACGAGGCAGACGACGCACCGTTGTTTGTGTCGCCCCCGTTGCTGCATGCAGGACAGAGGGCCACAAAGAATGGCACGGACACGTCGAAGAATGTTACCACACATGCCTTTCGCGTCATGATGTCACTAACGATGACAACACGTGCTAGTCACGGGGCGTTCCGCACAGTAGATAGCCCACACTGCAAGAGGAGAAAGGGGATGTGAAAAGTAGGGGTTCGAGAGCGCACGAGCCAACAAAGAACGCTCACACCCGCACGCGCAACTCACACGACAGGTACAGCCAGTCGCAGTGAACCGTCGTCATGGGGACCACAAACAGCTCGCCGCTTGGCCGGCGGTTGGGTGGTCTGCAAACCACACGCTCACTCGTCAGTCCGTGACAAACATCATGGGAATTCTCACAACACCACACAGTGCATGCGGTCACAAATTCCGATGGCGAAGGTCTCGCGCGCGTGTGTGTGGCTATTGTGGGACGTATACACGCATGTGCATGCAAGTACCAACCAGCCCAAGTTCAGCGTCGCGTATCCTGACCAATTCGGCGCGGTCTTCTTCAATCTTCCGCAAATCATCCATTATGGAATTGTGCTCCGCTTGAAGGCGCGAAATTTGCTGCAACAGCGGGAGCGATCAACGTCAGTATGTTGGGCTATGCTATGCCAATGGGCTTCAAGAGAGGGCAGTGCTCAGAATGCCTTGGGAGGCACAGGCTCATAAACGCCAAACACAGAGAGAGAGCGAGAGAGAGAGGATTCAAGTCAGTGTCTTAGGTGCTGTGCCCATGGACTCCACAAACGAGAGAGAGAGAGAGAGAGAGAGAGAGAGAGAGAGAGAGAGAGAGAGAGAGAGAGAGAGAGAGAGAGAGAGAGAGA
>CALSCR010003149.1:2572-39554 GCA_943704495.1 Pigoraptor chileana | reverse complement strand
CACACACACACACACACACACACACACACACACACACACACACACACACACACACACACACACACACACACACACTGCTACTCCCTCGTCTATCACAAATCAAATGCGCATGCAGTTGTACGCACACTGGCACTTGCATGTATGTGCGCCACCCTGAACATCATTTCTCGTACCCATCCACCCATGTACACGCGCGCGTACGCACAGCCGCGCTGCTGTGGGCATCACGTGCCTTGCTGCATACGACATCAACGGCGATGGCGAGCACGAGATCCTTGCCGGGCGCGAGGACGGCTCGGTGGAGGTGTGGGGCTTTTATAACGGACCCACCGACGCACCCATCCTGCTCTTCCGCCGCACACTCCCCGAGAGCATCACCTCCATTGCGGGTGGCCGCGTCGCCTCTCCATCTCACGACGAAGTTGTTGTTGCCACATTCTCTGGTCGCGTGTGTGGATTCACTATGGAGCCACGTGAGAGCGCTCCACTTCCAGCGCCCAACATGCCCGACATGACAGCGGATGCAACCGTGTTGATGGCTGTGGCGGACCGCGCTAAAAGAGGCGCCGAGAAGAGTGTCAAGGGGCTTCGGGATGAAATCGAGGAACTGAAAAAGCAGATTGCAAAAGAACGGCTCAAACTGTCCAAGCGGACCAGTGTCGGCGCAGGGTCCGTGGCTGCGGAGACACCGCTCCGCGACCGCTTCATGCTCGTCGCGGCGGACGGAACGCACTCGCTGCTCCTGGAAATGGTCGAGACAATCGACTTTGTGATGATTCAATGCGACTGCGCGCTCGATGTTGTGGACTCTTTTGTGCAGCATGCCGTGCTTGCGCGCACACAGCCGGAAGCTGATTCGGGGAGCTCCCTGCTGGCGACATTCCGATGCAACGAGGGCGTGCGGCGGCTGGAAGTTCGGCTGCGGAGCATGGAGGGGCAGCACGGGACGTTGCGTGTGTATGTCGTCACCCGCGCGTCCAAGACGTGTGAAGTACGCGAATATGCTATCCGCGCACTCTCGCTGCACTGCAAATGGGTGGGTGGAGTCACCCCCGGTCACCATGGCGAAGACGATTCCGATCGGAAAGATGATGTTCCGATGAACACTCTCAAGCTGAGTGGAACTTTCAGCCTGTCGGAAATCCACTCGTGGGTCGCACTGTGCGTCCCTGACATCCCGGAGAGGTGTGTGCCCGCCTGCATGTGGCGTTGTTGTGCCGAGATTGAGATGAACGTGTGTTGCGTGCGGCAGTGGATGGGAGCATGGTCTCCTGATATATATGTGAATGTATGTGGCTGTTGCTGCCCTTCTATGGACATTGGGGTGGAGTGCTGTCGTATTGCACTGCTCACCACGGTGATTGCTGGTGATAACGCGTCTCGTCTTCTGTGCGTATCCATGGAAACAGAACGCCGCTGGAGGAATCCGTTGAGCTCGAATTCCGCTCGTCACTTGCGAACACGCGGCTTATCTGCTCATACAGGTGTGTGTGTGGGTGGGTGTGTATGTGTGTGTGCGTGTGTATGTGTATGTGTACGTGTACGTGGGTTTGTGTGTGTGTATGTGTATGTGTGTATATGTGGGTGTGTGTGTGTATGTGTATGTGTGTGTATGTGGGTGTGTGTGTGTGTATGTGGGTGTGTGTGTGTGTATGTGTGTGTGTGTGTGTGTATGTGTGTGTGTGTGTGTGTGACTAATATCCCGCCTGTGCTGTCTTTCTGCTACTCCTCCTTTGCTGCAACAATTTACAATTCAGGAAAAACGAGGGAATTTTCCGATCGGACAGCATATCCACCATCAGTATACTCAAAGATTGTCTCACGAAAGAGGCGACCTCTCGCAAGATCAAACTGACGATCAATTTTGGTGAGTGCGTCGCCGTCGGCGTTTGTCTTTGTTCGCTCTATGTGGAGTCGCATGGGCACAACGCCTCCGACACTGATCTGAATCCTACCTCTTTGTTCGTTCGTTAGCCGATGTGTTTCCCGTGATGTGCATGGAGTTTGCCATGCTCATGTTTGCCCGTCCTATTTGTGGGTGCGTGTGCTGTTTGTAGAGAGTCACTCTTGAAACAACATCCGCGTCGGTACGCTGTTGATGCGTGTGCTTCTGTGTGCCCTGTCTACGTGGGATAGGCTCCACAGTGTATGCATGTCATACACATTTTCTTTCATGCCGTCCATGCTTGATCAATCGCATTGTTACTTTTGTGTTACTTGCAATGTTATTGCACTTGTCGTTTGTGTGCTGTTGCCAAGATACCAATTAAACTGACAACAAGCCAAACACAACAAACGACCGACCACACCACCGCAGATTTCAAGGAGGAGACAGTGCCGCACGTGCTCGGCCTTCTTCATCCCCAGTTGGAGCACCAGACACAGCTTGCGCGCAAAGTCCGTCTGATGTCCGCACTCAAGGCACGTGATCTGAATGCAATCGGCTGACAGTGTATTCACTATGCGGTCTGCGCCTCCTGAGGCTGAGACTGATCAGCCCGTACGCAATCATGCACCCACATGATTGCATACACGTGGAACATGCATACATGCACAATATGCGCACGCGAACACGCACACTCGCACATACATCAGCATGCACACGCGAACACACACACTCGCACACTCGCACATACACACGCACACACATGCGCGTATGCTTGCATGCATTTTAGATATGCAAGCCTCATCTCACTTAGTCGACGTGTGTGGTCTTTGGGCATCTGAGCCATTCAATGGCATGTGTGGTGGCCATGTGAGCTGATCGCACACACCGGCTCACTCTGTTTCGCTGCTGCAGGAGCTCAAGGAGCATGCACACGGCGGCGACACGCTTTCTGCCGAGCACTCGGAAGTCCTGGCCAATTCGGCGTCTATCCTCGCAGAGTTTAATGCGCGACCAAAACTGAAAGAAAGGCTTTTCGGTGAGTAGATTTTTTCCAGTAGATATCACTTTCAGCGTCCCTGCGTATGTCTGTGCCTGTGTCCCTGTTTATATCTGTCTGTGTGTCGGTATACATATACACATAAAAAACAAAGATTTATATTCTTGTGCGTGTGTGAAGTGGGGGTGTGGGGTATGTGCGGTTTGTATGTGTTTGGGTGTTGTGTGGCCCTTGTGTCTGTGTCTGTGTCTCTAGTGCGTGTGTGTGTGTGTAGAGCGCTTGCATTAACCGACCCTTTCCGTGTGGAATTGCACGTGCGTTGCGCAGGCGTTGTAACTGATCTCTACCTCGACAAATTCAAAGTTAAAGGACAGAACATGCGGTCACGTGCGCCGCAGCTGCTCGAGTGCCTTGAACACTATTCACGTGAGTCACTCGCCGCCTTTTTCGCCGAGCGATTGTGAGGGTGTTTGTGTCACGTGGTTTTGCCTGTTTCTTCGTCCCGAACTGAAGCAATATACCACAATGCAAACGTATGCGACGGTGCATATGCGTCAAAGAGTGCACTCAATATGCCATTACATGTGTCAGGTGCCTGACAGCATATGTTACTGACGTGTACCAGCCACACAACAACAAATGCATTTGTCTCTATGCGTTTTAATCAATACCAAGAAACTATGCATGCTCAGTGGCATGTGGCAACAGCGTGGGCAGGCTAATGTACCATCCTTGACCTTCAGCAATGCAACATATCACAGGCATCACCGCACACAAAGTCGCTATTTCCGACTCATCAGCAGTTTTGCATTTTGCGTCAGTTTGTATTTGTGTTAACCACATTAACAAGTGTTATTTTGGTGTGTGCTATTTTGGTGTGTGTGTATGTGCTCCCCACGCGCCGGTCGCACAATTCCGCTCACTTCTTGAGCTTCTTCTTGGCGGGTCCCATCGCATCCTCGCTCTTGCGTTTGCCCTGCGATGGAATGCAACCAATTCGTTTGAATGGGTGAGCGAGGCGCAGACGACACCACACATACGCACGCATATACAAACAGGCACGCATATACATATATATATGACAACCAGTACAAGCATAACACACAAGTGTGCGTAGTAGCGTCACTCACATCACTCTTTCGCTTGCGGTCGTCATCATCATCATTATCAAGACCCATTTCCTTCTCAATCAAAGTGATCAGTGTTGTGCAGCGACGCTGCAACTCCTGCACCACGAAAGGAGAACAAAAAAGAGTAAATCAAAGCATTAAACCACGAGTAAAGAGTGAGCATAAGGAGACCGGCCGGCTCACGTGCCCAATGGACATGACGCATTGACATACAAACAGTAGACATACAAAGGGCACATCAGCACACACGAGACAACATTTACACAAACATGAGCAGTGAGCAGCATCATGCACGCAGATAGGACACCCACCGCGGCGGTGCGTGATTTGAGGAACCAGTCAAAACGGAACTGAGGCGCCTCGCGGATGGCCCTGCGCAGGTCCTCATACGCCGTCTCGCTGCCGTAGCCGAGGCGGTGGAGCATGCACACCTGCGAGTCACGTGATGACCACAGGGTCAGGGTGCGGCAGAGATCAAGCGAAAACTAACCACGTAACTCTTTTTTTATCTTCCATGCTGCAGACCACATGCCTCATCCTCAGACATGCGCCACTGGCATTGCACACATGACACATGCACACGCGAATAGACACACACGCACATACAGACACACATGCATAAAACATGCACACACACAAAACATGCACGCATACACACACACGCACCAGGAAGCGGTCCTCCTCCTCCGTGTAGTTCTTGCCCTTGTTCGTGCTGTACACGACGCGCAGCTGGTGCGCAGGGTTCTTATACAGGCCCATCTTGCTCCTCAGCACCTTCTGGATCTCCTCCTTGCGGCGTATCTTCTGCTCGCCAGCCTCAATGTTCTTCAAAATGCGTCCCCACTCGGAAAGCTCAGCTCCGCGCTTCCAAAACACAGTGTGGAAGTCCTTCACCTCCTTGGCCGTCTTGCCCTCAACCTCCCGTGCAATCGACGCAAAGTCCGAGCGGCCGAATCGCTCGCACGCGCGGCAGTACGCCTTGAAGTCGGCGCGGCTCCAGTCTGTGAATCCGTCCTTCAACAGCGACTCTTTCTCAGCCGTCTCTTCCTCCGTCAGCGGCTCTGACTGCTCAATCTTCTCAACCTCAGCGCGCCACTCGCCCTCTGCATCCGGGTTGCTGGCCATGTCCTCACGTGACGGCTTGGGTGGCTGTGGCGGCGGATGTGCGTATGTGTGCGCGCGTGTGTTTTGAGGGGGTGTTTAGTGAAGGAATGGTGGATGGATGCTGCACAGTATGGCTATCTCAAACAAACGCAAATACTTTTCGCACACACACACACACACACACACATTTAACCCGCCACCATTATACCTTGTAGTTGATCTGCTTCCGATATGCGTAAATTTCCTGCTGCAGCAGTTCCATGAGACGGGGCGGGAAGAACTGAAAGTCGTTTATGGTCGGCTGCTTCGGCGGGCGCGGTGCCTGTCGAGCATCAAAGTGGGGATGTGTGACGATAGAAGGGGTTTGGAAGGGAATAATTAAATTGCAAAGCAGTGAGAATGGCACATTCACTGCATGTGCGATCACATACAAGTACACATGCAATATAATACAATACACGTACATACAATGCACACAACACAAAACACATACCCGTACATACACACACACCACCCACACGCACCTTTGGCTTGCTGGGCTCCGACATGCGCAGGGCATCGCGAAAGTAAGCGTCGACAGAGTATGTCTGCTTGCGCTCTCGCTTCGGCGGCTCAATCCAGTGGGTGAGCAGGGCCTTGCTCTGCTTCTGCCGCCAGTCCTGCCCCTCAAAATCGTACACAGAGCTCTCCGTGTCGAGGGAAAATCCGCGCAGCTTCGACTCGCCCGCCGTCTTCAGCTTGGTTGCAAACTCCTCGGTGCGCTTCTGTCCGTGCGCAAGAATGCCATCAATGTCGGCGTCGGTGATGGTACCCTCCTTCGCAGAGAAGATGCGGTCGGCGCCAAAGCGGATCATCGAGAGCACCTCGTCCTTGTCGACAGACTTTTGGTTTTCGGCGAGGCGTCCCTGCTGAATGACCATTGCGTCCAGGTGCAGCTTCATCTCCGCACGTTCAATGATGCGCTCCTCCACCGTATTCTCGGTAATCAGGCGGAAAATACGTACCTGATGGGAACGTTGGATAGAAATGGTGTCACCACAGGCACACACACGACACACACACACACACACACACGCACGCACGCACACACTCACGCACATATATATATATATATATATATAACATACATCCACACACACACACACACACACACACACACACACACACACACACACACACACACACACACACACACACACACACACACACACACACACACACACACACACACACACACACACACACACACACACACACACACACAGACGAAACAAACCCGCCTGAAAGCGTTTCTGGAGATATTTATCCGCGCATTTCCCACTGAAGAGTCTGCATCCATTCTGGACTTTGGGTGAGTGGATCCTGAGGGTTCACGAACCCAACTATTGTCTTCGTACCTCACTTGTTTGACAAGAACATTGCAACGTTACTCACATACACACAACGTAATTGTGTCCTTTGGACAGATTGAATATACCCGATAATGTATGTGAGGAGCTTGTCAATTCGTTGTGTAATCACGTGGCCGACATTACCGAGCGCGCGGCAGCAACACTCCCCGGAGACTGCCCACCGCAAGCCGTGTTTGGTCCCGTTTTCCGATACATTTCGGGCCAAAGCGCCGACGGTACCGGGCTTCTTCTGCTCTATGCAATCAATGTCCTTACGCGGCAGGTTAGTACATCTTTACTGTGTATGACGCACATTCTCTCATTGTGGGATTTGTTTGGGAGAATGATTTCCTGTGCATGATGCCTTCCTATATACCGAAAGCGTTAATATGCCGTGTCTTGCGTGTGTTACTGCCACCTATACGCACAGCGCGCACACCGGCGACGATGCGGCCATTTGGCGCAGTTACTTGTCTCCCTGATCGAAATCGCCGCCCGCTGGCCTGCCCTCCGCCGACGTAGCCTCACAACTGACTTTGAAGGACCGCGTCTGTCTTTCCCCGAGCTGCCGGTGGTTGATCGCGCGTACATGCACAATATGAGCCTCTTGCCGTCTGGCATATGCGCTGTCATTTTGTTTGAGAGATCTCTTGAGGGATCCCTTGCGGCACAGCCCATGTGGTTGTGCGTGCTGCTCCTCTCAGCACTGGGGAATCTCTGCCTCGACGAAGACATATGCGCGTCTATGGTTGCTTCGGGGCGCCTTCATCGCCTTATGGCCCTAATCACGACAGATTTCCGTCACACACGCGCGCGGAGTCTTCCCGACGGCACTGAAGTCCTTGTCAACGCACCCATCGATGTGCACGTGGACGTGGGCATTGCGGATGAAAGCTCGGGACCCAAGCGGAGACCCTCCGACGTACCTCGTTCTCGTGAAGGAGGGCGGGCCAATGGAGACGGCCGCCCGTTTCACCAGCTAAACCGCAGCCTGTCCACGGACAAACTTGATTGTTCTGCGGGTACCGCACTCGCACCGCCGACGTTGACATCGGGCCACTCGAGTCGCAACTCTGGAAATTCGGGATGTGCAACTCCAGTAGTCGATGTGCGCAATACGAGCCTTCCCCCCGACACGCTGGCGTCGCTGCTGGCGGATACCCCGGCGAAATTAACTGCAGGAAGCAGTAATGGTGCAAGCACAAGCGGCCCGGCGAGTCCACTTATGTCTGGATTCAAAGACATGTCGGGTCGCTACCTTTCCAGTCGATCGCCGGTGTTGGATGCGTCGCGGTGTGCGTTGCGGGTCACGTGCACGCTCGCGGTCACAATGTGCGGGGACTGCACACTGGTTGGCCATCTTGCGGAGAGCGGCTACGTCCCGGCACTCGTTTCGATGTTTGTGCCGTCCCCGCGACCCGCCCTTCTGTCCGTGGACGAGCGGCGGAGAAACACGGCGGAGGGTGGGAGGAAGCGCACGACCACGGGGGGTGGTTCCGGTGCAAAGGACGGTGGCAAGGAGAACGGGAAGCGGCCAATGGCCTCCTCTGGCGGAAGCATCTCCGGATCACACGATTTCCGTCTTTACGACGACGATGCCGGACGGAATCAGCCGCAGCTTCTGCTGGAGGTGTGTGGCGTGCTTGTGTGCGTGTTGCAGGCGTCGTTCATTCTCTCGCCGTCGCTGTTGCTTTCACTGAGCGGGTTTGGCGGGTATGCCGTTCTCACGGACATGCTGTTGCGACTGGAGGTATCGGCATCACGTGAGTACGTGCGGCGCTTTGTCATTGAAATGTGGAAGTTGTGTCAAATTGGAGACGAAATTGTTGCCGATGGACCCGAAGAAGACCACACTGGCGAGGCCGAGGGCGTGCGCAATGTGTCCGCGTATGTTGCGCTCCTCACAGCATATCAGAGCAGCGGATCGCTGTACACGCAAAAGCAGATTCTCCTGGTGGTGCGGCGGTCGTTTCTGAATCCCGCGAATTTTGCGAGATTGCGCGGCACCCCTGTGTTCCGATACCTCATGTCGGACTTGCACGCTCGCCACGAGAGCGTCCAACGCACAATACTCGGCTTTGTGTCGATGCTTCTGAAGGACGGATACCGCCTGGAAGACGAGCTGAAGCAGTACTGTGCCCTCCTCGGCGGGCCGAGTCCCCACAGCGTTCTCCTTGTTACACACCACATGGAGCGGCAGATGCGAGCAACCCCACGCTTCAAACGCTTCATGCACGAGGCGGGGCTTGTGCCGGCACTCGTGACAATGCTGTGTCCGTCGCTGGACTTGCCCTATTCCGCGGCACTGCGAAGCCCCCGCGAGTGTGCGCTTTGTCTTTCGTTGCTGGGTGATCTCAAGTATGGCCCTTCTGTCGCGCAGTCGCCCTCCGCTACAGTAACAGGCACAACAGATACAGCAACATCAGCTACTAAGACGATGCCAAAGACTAATACCAGCCAGGGAGGCAGCGCCGGCTTGAATCAGACGGACGATGATATACACATGCCTGCGACGGTCGCCGCGCTCAGCGTTGCACGCTCGCGGAGTGCGACATATGTTGCGAGGGACGGTGGGCAGAGTGCCGTGCACGACCTGCCGATCCTCCACGGCGTGACGGAGCAGCTGCTTGCAATGCTATGCACGCTCATCGAGGACAACGGGCAGACACAGGCCGAGTTCTGCGGGTGTGGCGGACTCAAGCGCCTCTATCTCCTTCTTAGGGACGTCACATTGCGCAGGCCAGTTCTCCGCGCGCTCACCATCCTCGGCGCAACGGCGTCTGTTGTGGAATGGCGGATCATTCCCGATCTTATCCGCTTTCTGTCGGATCCGACTGCAATTCCCGTCAACACAAACGCCGCATATGGCGTTGTGCGGGCGGGTCCGGGCACCGCAAAGTCACGAACGCGGCATCCGACGATATTTGGGCGGGGAATGCGCCCAAACGACGTCTCTTCTTCGCTTGACAACGATGGGTTTGGTGCGGATACCCCGTTGCACCTGCTCGAGCGGTCCAACTTGTCGATGCGAATTGACACTGCGCGTGCGATTGCGGGAATAATGAAGCGAAATCCGTCCGCCAAGGCCCCGTTCTGCTCGGGAGGCGGCTTTGCGTGGGCACTCCGCGTGCTTGGCGATATTGGCGATGCGCTGACGGCGATACGTCACGAGGGCATTCCCGTGTCCGATGCGATGCTTGCGTGCGCATTCGACCTCGTGGATGCTGCGTTGGGGTGCGTCGCGGTTGCGATCGAGGACCACGCGCACAACCAGGCCCACTTTCGTGCGTCCTGCATGGCGGCCGCCCTCATTGAACCACTCCGTAGAACAGACTTTATCAACTCGCGACACGGGCTTGACCTATGTGAGACCATTCTCGGCGCTTCTGTGCGCGGCACATTCCCCGCATCCTGCTTGCGGCATGCGTCTCCCATTGATGCGCTTCTGCCGGGCGCTCTTCGCATGGCCGTCGACATGCTTGCGTGCCGTGACGACGAATCGAACGCTTGGCGATTGGGAGAGACATTTGCGGACGTTGTTGGGACGAATGAGGCCGTGCGGTCGCACTTTTTGGCTTTTCTGCAGGCGCGGGGATGTGAGCACCTGCTTCTCTTTTGGCTGGATGTGGAGCGCTTCCGGGAGGACTGCCGCAACAAAGCAATTGTGTCGGCCGGTCTTCAGCGGTTGCGCGCCGTGTTTATATTCAATTCGTATGTTGGATTTCGCGCTGGAAGCCTCCTCCCTCTGCTCGATGTCCGACAGCGGACGGAGATTGAGAGGCGCCTACCGCAGTGCCCCCCGGATCTGTTTGATGTCGCCCAGGATGCAACGCGTCTGGCCATTGTGCGAGACCACTACCCCGTGTTTCTGTCGTCCGCCGCACGCGCCGTGTCGCCCTTTTTCCCGCCACCGACGGATTGTGGTCCCTGCCGCACGAGTCTCGTCATTGCACATCCGGAGCTGGTTGAGGTGACGCTTCGCCTCCTCGCCAATGCGGACGTCTCGCGACCGCTGTCACTGTCGTCCGGACTCGGAATTGGAACTGTGCAGCGGACGGTCGTTTACTGTCTCAAGGAAGTGTCATTTCTGGCGAGGACGGTGGTTGCGAACAGGGCGTCGCTGTGCGGACACGGAACGATTGGCCTTCTCATTGCGCTGTTCACGCACGTGCTGCACGACGATGCCAATGCCGCACATCACGTGATTCTCGACATATTCGTACGATTGGCGCGATACCGGATGACGCACATGGAGATGCGCGAGTATCTCTCGCTGATCCAGGGGTCGGCGTATCCGACGTCACTAACCGACGCTCTTGTGCGCGTGGCGGAGCGCGATGTGGACCTCCCCTGCAACTACGTCGACTTTACAAGCGCCGACAATTCGTCGGGTCACGTGGCCTTTTCGCGGAAGGAGGAGTGCTATTGGCCCCCCGCGCAGCTGGGATACTCTGTTGCCCTGTGGGTGCGACTGCGGCCCCGCCCGCCTGGCGCCTACTCTCCCGGAGGTTCGCCGTACAAGCAGCAGGCCCACGCCGCCGCCGCCGCCGCCGCCGCGTCGCAGAAGGGGGGACAAGTGGAGACACCGCGTTATATTGAGATGATATCGCTTGTGAGTGCGGGCTCCAAGATTCAGCTCGTCGCAGATACGCTGAGCGGGACGCTGGCGCTCAAAACGGGTGCGGGGCATGCGGCAACGCTGACCAATTTTGTGCTGCAGACAAACCGGTGGCACCACGTGGTTGTGACGCACACGCGGAAGGGCACAAAGGGACGCGCGGGTCGCGTGACGCTGTGGGTGGACGGCGCGTTCCGCAGCGACAACAAGCTCGTGTACCCAACACCGATGGCTGGGCAGCAGGTGCAGTGCCATCTCGACTGCGACGCATTGTCGGCGTCGCTGGAGGCCGCACACAACTGGCAGCTGGCGTCGGCGCTCGTGCTTGAAGAGCATGTGATTGAGGCGGGGGAAGCGTTTTCTCTGTTCTCGCTGGGACCAAACTACGTCGGCCGATTCAAGAACGATCCCGCCCGGCACCACCCTTATGAGCTTGTCAACGAGGCCACAATCACCTCCCATGATCCCACCGTCGTTGTGGCGGAAGTGTCCCTGGCCACGCTGTCACAGATTCCCGACCACATTGTCTTTCTTTACACTGCGCGTGGATCCCTTGTCATTCAGAACACGACAGTTGCGCAGGCCGCCGCCGCCGCGGGACAGCATGCCGCGTCGAGTGGATCGGCGTCGTCGCTTCCGTCGGCAGTGCCCCAGGTGGCGCCCACCGGCGGAGGCACTCGCACCCTCGCCGCCTTCCCCGTGAAGCTCTCTGGTGCGGCAACGCTCGCACAGCGGCGCGGCATTCGCGAGACCGTGTACGATGTGGGCGGCATGTCGATATTTCTCTACCTGCTTGCAAAGACACCCCGCAGGGAAGACGTGCAGTGCAGTGCGATGCGCCTGCTGTTTGCTCTGACGCAGTGGAGCGCGCAGAACAGGCGCGAGATGGAGTCGCTCAACGGATGGCAACTTGTCGGGAAGTTCATGCGGTCGCGCCGATGCGTGCTCGGGCATTGGGTGCTTCCCGTGGTTCTGCGTGCGGTGTGCAGTGTCGGCGGCGGCTCGTCTCCCCGCTTGCCTGGATTTGGCGCCGCAATTGTGAAGAATCCAATGGCCCTGCGCCACGTGGTACTTGACTGGAGGATATGGCAGAGGGCGCCTGAGCCCGTTCAGTCGTCTCTCTTGCAGACGGTCGCAGACCTCGTGAGTGCGCCGGACAACCCGCACATTCGCTTCAACATTGCGCAGTTTCGTTGCGTGTCCGCACTCGAGCTGCTTCTCCACACGTTTGATGAACAGGAGAACTTTCCCCCGCGCGTCGCCGCTGCGCTTGTGCGGATTGTGCGTGCCATTCTAGAGTCACCGCCGTCAATGGACAACGTGCAGAGTCTGTTTGATTACATTGTGGCGTCACATCCTCGAGTGACGTACAACGCGCAGTCGACGTCATATGCGGCGGCGTCGTCATCATCGGGTACCGCTGGCGGCGGTCCCGCCAAACAGAGCATTTTGCCCATATTTGGCGAGTCCAAGACGGAGTCGAAATCTAATAAGGAGCTGAAGAAGCGCAATCGCGGCATATCGAGCCCGATGCGCCCATCGTGGATCGGCGCGGGCGTTCCCACTGGCGGTGGACAGGCGGGCAAGCTGAGCCGTCTGGACCAGCGACGTCTGTCCGCGACTCCGACGCCGACAAAGTACCTCGTGTCCCTGACGCAGGTGGACGGACTGATTGAGCAGCACTTTGAAGGGGACGCGGGCGGACCGCCTTCGTCGGCGTATCCATCCACTCCCGTCCCACCCTCCATTCACGGAACATCGGGCGCGTCGCTGCTGTCTGCCACATCTACCGCGACGACAACCACATATGGAAACTCAGCGTCGCTTAAGAGTCCTCCCAATGTAATGTCAACGCCGACGCCGGGTGGCAACAAGGAGAACATTGATGTGAGTCCGGAGGAAGTGGCGAGCGACCTTGTCTGGACAGGGGAGAAGTCGTCGGTGCGGGAAAGCCTTCTGAAGGTTGTGCTGGACATGCTTGCCAACTTCCCCGAAAAGGTGGCCGATTATTCAAAGATACTCAAATTAGATGTCCTGCTCCCGCTGTTGCTGCATCCGTCCGCGACGACGCGGGTGACGCTCCTGAAGATTGTCGACATTCTCCTGCGACGGCTTCCACCGAACGCGGCGCCTCCGCACGACCTGAAGACGCTTCTCTTCATGCTTGGCGACCAGCTCAGGCAGAATACCGTCACGGAGGAAATGTTCGCCGTCTTGGTTGCAATGATGCTCGGAGAACCTTCGCATAATCAACTTACGACGGACACATCCGCTTCTGCATCTACGTCCACCGCGAGAGTGGACGGTGACTGTGGTAACAAGGGGCTGAATGCGGGCGGACTTGCGGCACCCCACGGATCACTCGCCGCCATACTCGCGGACGCCTTCTCCCGGGCGACGCCGTCATCGGGGCGTGGGTCGACACACCACGGGAGTCACCACGGGTCCAGACAGCCAACGCCCAAAGTGGAACTGCATCCACGGCAGCCCCTTGTGTATGGCGTGTTTGTGTCGCTATTGGACACGTGCGCTTCGACCAAGCCGACACTGTGGATGTCTGGCATGCACATGCTGCAAGCGCTGTACATGTCGCACCCGGAACTACAAAAGAGTTTTCTCGACGCCGGACTCGTAGATATGTTGTGCGACTATGCGTCCGCGAGCATTGTGGCAACGGACATATTGCAGCAGAAACAACAGGCACAGGCGCGCGCGGCTGCGTCTGCTTTGGCCGCCGCTGTCGCCGCTGCCGAGCGCCAACAACAACAACAACAACAACAACAACAACAGCAACAGCAGCAGCAACAACAACAACAGCAGCATCAGGACGATCATTTGACGCAGAGAGTTTCTCCACCGCGGCAGACACTCACCATTGTGGAGGAAGAGGAGGACGACGGTGGACGAGAGACAAATACGAGTGCACAGTTCCACACGCCAAAGCGTGACAGCGTGAGCTTGAATGCGGCCGCCGCAATTGTGCAGCGCAGGGGCATGCAGCGGAGGTCCCTTACCCCTCTCTCCATTGTCGTCTCGCCAACATTGTCGTCTGCGACTCTTCCCGGTGAAGACCCGCCATCGGCAGCATCGCAAGATTCGCCGCGCACGCCCGACACGCAGTCGCCGCGCGTGCAGCAGGTGCAAGCAACGGCAGAGGAGAGGCAACTCATGCTTGCTCGGTCGCTGGACTTTCTGCAGACGGTTGCCGTCGTGGCGTGCAGGAGCGGGGGCGTCGGCTTCAATCTGGTGAGGGAGATACTCGCATCGCTCACCCGATGGGAGGACGATCCGGACAACCGCGCCAGTGTAATTGCGCAGTCACCACCACTCCGCATGTCGGCGATACTGGAGCCATTTGCCACCCTTGCGGTCGGACCGGGGGGTGATGGCACCATGCCCGGACAGGCCGTGACCGTCCTACCGCTTGTCCAGACCAAGCAGATGCTGCATATGCAGCGGCGTGTGCTTCGCGAGGTGCTCGAGTACTACTGCGCCAAGCTGAAGCCCGGCCCCGAGGTCTTCTCCCGCAGCGATAAGTTTGCGCGTGCGTTTGTGAGTTTGTGCGCGCACACTGTGGACCACATTCTGTACTCTGAAACCCCGTATGGGCCGATGGGCACCCCCGGATGGCACAAGTCGACGCCGTCCCCGGCCCCCTCGCCCGACCGCAGCGCCGAGGATGGATTTGTGTTTATTCGCTTTGTATTTCACGTTCTGCGTCTTGTTTTCCCGCGGGACATTGCGGGCGACGAGGACCTCGTCGAGTCCCTTGCCCTGCTGACCGCCCACGTCCCCGTGCGTGACCAGCTAGGCCGCCTGCTGCTGCACCTTGTGTCGCCCAACCAGCCGCGTTTTATCCGCTCGTTTGTCGTCCGATGGCTGTACGACCACCGCGGAATGCTCGCATCGTTCTCTGGCGATGTCGAATTCAACGCACTCATGGTGATGTTTGGGTGGGAGTATCACGAGGCGTCCAACGCACAGTCACCTTTCGACGGCGACACAGACAATGTCAACTCCGCAAGTGCCGCCAGTGTCCACGGTAGCGACGGAGGGCAGTCCACACACTCGCGACGGACGTCAAAGTACACCGCCCCCGCCTCACCCGCCCAGCCTCCCCAGGATGACATACTGCGTTCCATGGCGCTCGCCACGGCCTGCACGGTCTACGAGTCGCACAAGGGCATTCTGCGCGACTATGTTGACGCCGCCCACAGTCGACAGGACGGAGCGCACCACCCCCGCGCGATTGCCTTCTCGTTCACTCCCGCGTGCGAGCAGATTGTGCGAGTGCGAGAGGACCGCGAAATGTCTGCGGCGGGAAAGTGGCGTGACGAGCGCGCCAAAGCGAGAGTGCGGCGAATGGAGGAGGCGCAGCGGATGTCCGCAACTGCGCGCGCGGCAAGGGCAGACTCAATACACGTCGTCTCCGCCGCAATCTCTCTGCAGACACAGCAGCGCGCCAACTACTTTTTCCGCATCCGCGACGACCTCGAGGCCGAGCGTCGCGTCCAGCGGCAGTGGAAAGCGGTGATCCGGCAGGCCACGCACGAGCGCGCGCCGTGGGCATCGGTGCCGTACGCTACGGCGTGGCAACTCGACGCAACCGAGGGACCAAACCGCATGCGCCGCCGCCTCAAACCGTGCGTTAAGCTGTTCCGATATCCGCCCCCGCGAGAGCAGGAGAGGTCCAACTCGACCACAGAGGGCGGCGAGCGGCGTCGTTCGTCCACCGCGGACTCTGCAATGTCGCCATCTCTCTCTGGAAGCGGACCATCCGCGCCCTCTGCGTCGCCTCGACCGAGCAGGGATTCCGTGTCACGTGCGGAGGCTGCGCGTGCTGCAACTGCACTTGTGGCAGCCGCAGAGTATGCAAAAGGGCTGAAGCTGCGGTATGCGTGGCTGATTGGCCGCGTGCGCGATCATCTCGCTCGCAAGCTGCAGCCCGTCGCCGTCGGCGTGCTGCGGGCGGAGGCGCGCACAGCAATATACAAGTCCATCATCGACGAGCTGGTCGACCTCGCCCTCGTTATCGGGGACGTTCCGACGCCCGGCGAATTGAACATTCTCGTGAAAAACGACGCGTTTGGGCCGCACTCAATTGTCAGCAGGGCGGCCTCGCTGCTAATAGGCGGCACAACTGGCGGATCACGTGAGCACCCGCTCGCTTATCTCTTTTCGCACGATGACGGCGCCGCGGCAACTCCCTTGGGGCATAATTTGGAGCCTGGCGAGTCAATTCTGCTTGTCATGAAGGCCATGCGGATTACGCCGCACAAGCGCAACGACGGAGAGCTTCTCATTGGAAACAACCACGTGTACTTTGTCGATGACTGTGTTTTTGACGGGGTCGGAGACGGCGCCGCCAACGCGCTGAAAAATGCAGTGAGTCCGACAGAGGAGCGCACCGGCGGCGACGTTTCGATTGCTGTACCGACTATGAACGCGGTGTTCAGCGGGTCGGATGGGCCGTCTCTGCAGCCATGGGGCAACGGCGGCGCACACTACACGTTTTGGTCGCTGGAGGACATTAAAGAAATCCACCGGCGCCGGTATCTCCTGAAAAACAACGCCCTCGAAATATTTCTCACAAACGGAAAGACGTTTTTGCTCGCATTTTCGACGACTGCGGACCGTAACCGCGTGTACTCTGAGCTGCGCTCGCTGCACCTGCCGAACTTTGTGGATTATGAGGACGAGGTGCAGGGCTCGCTCCTCCGCAAGTCGATCACGGAGACATGGGTTGCCGGCCGGATGAGCAACTTTGAGTATCTGATGCATCTGAACACACTGGCGGGGAGGTCCTTCAACGATCTCAACCAATATCCCGTGTTCCCGTTCATTCTCAGCGACTACACATCCGATGAACTGGACCTGTCGAATCCAAGCGCGTTTCGCGACCTCACAAAGCCGATGGGGGCGCAGGACCCGGCGCGCCTTCAGCGGTATCTGCGCCAGTACGAACTGCTGCAGGAGCTGGGCGAGGACAAGCTCTTTCTCTACGGTTCGCACTACTCGACGCAGGGATCGGTGCTGCACTTTCTCATCCGCCTTGAGCCCTTCACGCGCTACTTCATCCAGTTTCAGGGTGGGCGCTTCGACTGGCCAGATCGCATGTTCCACGATATGGCGCGCACGTGGCGGGGCAGCTCCGCGGACAGCAGCAGCGACGTTAAGGAGCTGATTCCCGAGTTTTTTTACCTCCCGGAGTTCTTTTCCAACGCCGACGCCCACGACTTTGGCGTGATGGACAACGGACACCGCGTTGGGGATGTTGTGCTCCCGGCGTGGGCGCGGAACGACCCCCGGATGTTTGTCCTCAAGCACCGGCAGGCGCTCGAGTCACGTCATGTGAGCGCCAATCTGCACCACTGGATTGACCTTATTTTCGGCCACAAGCAGACGGGACCCGAGGCCCTCAAGGCAAACAATCTCTTTTATCCGCTGACGTATGAGGGCGCTGTTGACGTCGACACAATCACAGATGACGTGGCGAGGCGTGCTGTAATTGAGCAGATCCAGGGCTACGGACAGACGCCACGAAGGCTGTTTACGCGACCCCATCCGCCGAGGAATGTAGAGGCGGCGGCAGCAGTCGCATCCAACCCGTCGATGCTTTGCAATTCATCGCGCGATATTCCACCGACAATGTGTTGGGAGCGGCTTGTCACGGAGCCTGTGCGCTTCCTCGAGGTGATTGACGGTTACCCGGTTGCCATGGGACCGAACAAGCATCCGCTGCGTCCGGACGCAACCAAGTACTATGTGTCGTGGGGCCATTGGGACCGCAACTTGCGAGTGTGCTCTGTCGAAACAAACCGGGTTGTATCTGCACACGAGCCGCTCCACGACGACGAAGTCACGTGTGCGTGTGCCCCGCCCGACGGCCGAGTGATGGTGACTGGGGGGCTGTCTGGGTCCGTGTGTGTCTGGCGCGTGGGCGGGCAGGGGCGCCGCGTGGAGCTGCAGCCCATGTCCGCCCTCTGTGGCCACGCCAGGGCAGTGCGCAGCCTGTGTCTCTCGCGCGATTTCACCGTTGCGCTGAGTGGAAGTGACGACGCCACATGCATTGTCTGGGACCTCAACCGTCTGACGTATGTACGGACGCTGCGCGGCCACGAAGGGCCTGTCGTTGCCGCAGCCCTCAGCCCGACGACTGGCGACATTGTGACGGTGTGTGAGATGGTGCTCACACCCGGACGCGGGGGATCTGTCTCGCGGGGCCATCGCTCCTCGATCGCGCCCCCATCTTCATCTTCATCTTCATCTTCATCGCCGTCTGCATCCTCCTTGCACGGGCAGCAGCAGCATCCGCCGAATGGTGCGTATATGCAGCATGGCCATGCATTGGGTGTCGGATCCAGCATGGCGTCATCCCATCAAACTGCTCCGTTTGCGGTCGGCGGTGCACTGCGGCTGTGGACTATCAACGGCGAGCACGTGGCGACTGTGCACACAGACTCGCGGCTCTTGTGTGCATGCTTCTCTGCAGCGACCGAGGGTGTGCATGTCAATCTCATTGCGGCGGGAAGCGAGACGGGGCGCGTGCACGTGTGGACTGCGTGGGATCTATCCCCCGTGTGGGAGCTGTCACCACCGCTGGCCGATCCAGCCGTGTCGCTCATTCCGTCGCCCATTACAGCGATTGCTTTTGGCCCCGACTGCACCGAGCTGCTCACCGGGGACGAGAGCGGGCGCGTGTGCGGGTGGGGGCGGCAGAAGACACAGCGCGGGCTGCTCTCCCTCCGCGCAGCCCCGTATGTCGTCACACTCAAGGGCGGTGGATACGTCATTGACTCTGATGCGTCATAAGAGATGGTTGCACGCACGCACAGACAGACACATCTATTGCGCAGGGGCACTCACGTGAGTTGTCCCTCCAGTCCGCACATGCGCTCACTCACACTCTCATGCACAAGAGCATACTGCTTTCGTTGTTACAGTATCCAATTTCTTCCAAACGCGCGTTTGTCTCTTGCGTGATCACACAATATATACGGCAACACCTTTTAAGTATGAAAGATCGCAGCAGCCCCAGCACGAGTCCTCAGTTTAATGATTCCCACACAAAAGGTATCGAGGGGTTCAGTGGACACATGTGCCAGCCGAGCGATCGCGCCATGAGCACTTCATGTGTGTAACAGAGGGCATGGGCATTGTCCTTTTTTTTTAAAACACCCTGGTGTGCGTGTGCTGTGTGGGTATGCTACAGAGGGAAAGGAACAAGACAGATAAGATGGATATCAAGTCAGTGCCTTATTCAATGACCATGAACTCCACAAGAAAAGCGGGAAAGAGAGAAGAGCAGTGAGAACAATATGCCCCGACACGCCCTTCAATTCCCTCAGTAGTGCCATTCTATCAACTGTGACGGCACGATTTGCAGCACAAAAACCGGGCAATATGATCACACGAGACACGTGCATGTCCCCCCATTTCTCTTGTTAATTCACACGCTTACCTCAGACAGTTCGTCTAATCTCGCCACATCATAGGGCGATGCCACACTGGCGGAATTCGGCGTATGTTGCAACACCGTCGGTTCCGTACATATCCATATGCATTCACGCGCTCTTTTCATCTGCCGCCACCGCATCATTGGACTTTGTTGGACGGCGCGCACCATCCGCAGATGCTGCTGCCGTTTGCACAGGGAAGTACTTTTCGCTAAACTCCTTCATAGACGTGAAGAAGTCGCTCACAGAGTCTTCAAACTTCTCAAAGCGCTCTTCGCCTGCAATCGAAATCCAGCAAGACAAAGATCGGTGCCACCGACAAACATGATACAAATCAGACAGAATGACGGACATGTCTGATCGAGCACTTCCCAACGAATCATTACAAACAGAACCGCAAAACTCGACGAAAATGAATGCAACTATCCGAGCACACAACTTCTGAAAACACATGCACACTCACGCAACGACCCAAAAACATCAGAGAGCGGAAATTCAACCCACGAGTCCCGAACTTTTTGTTTGAGAGGCCCCAGTATACGTAGCCGACATTTGCAGCAGTTGTTGCGGTGGCGATCCACAGGGCAGCAAGGGAAAGGCGCTGAAATCCGCGCGAGTGTCGGAAGGACATGCCGAATTTTTTATGGATGAGGGTGAGGGATGGAAGGGATCGGCTTGGGATTATGGGCACCTCAGGCGATTTAAAACACAAAAGACTTCAAAACATGCAATCAAATGCCGCATATAATGACAATGCTAAACGCTATCGTTTGCGCTTTTGAAGTTTTTTTGCGTTGAGATGCCGATGTGCTTTCCGTGCAATCTCACATGTGCAAAGAAGACCCAAAAGGTCCCATATGTAGCAATGGATGAATGCATATATTCCATATATAGAAATAGAAGTCTGCTTGGAATTTGAATCCACTTCGTCAATCGGCAGAGACAGAACTTTATGGTTGTATTATTCATCAGGAAGTAGACGATGCAATTGCAACCAACACGAAGCAAAGTTGCATTTATGCAACATTAACAATGTATTCGCATGTGGGTTGAAAGTCTGACGGGAAGAATCGTGTGCAAACCACACACACTGCAAGATGGATGTGTCGTACCTGTGTGCGCTGCCTGCCCCGCACCCCCTGGCACACATTCAGCTTGGCATCAGCTCGAAATATGTTGCCATACCGTACGGACAGGGTAAAGCGGCTGTATTTGCGCGGGATGATCCGCACGCTCTGCTGATTGAGCTTGGAAAGGCCCACACTGGGCAGATTGCCAAGTGCGCCTTTGGCAACAAGTCATCAGTGCGAACATCACTCTGCACCGTATCCTCCGACTGCGCCGTCGTGTGGCACGTTGAAGATGCAATACGCGATGCCGCAGGAAAGCATCGTCCCGTCGCACAGATGCTAGACTGGTCAAGCACTGAATCGGGCCCTTGCGAACACGTCTTCTTCTCACCTGACGATACTATTGTCGGACTGTGCGCAGGGTTTGATGTGCTTCTATTCGATGCCGCCGCTGGAAGTGTGCACTCGCGACTGGAGGGACACACTGCGACAGTGACAGCAGCGGCCTTTAGCCCGCATCGGCGCAACTCACTCGTGGTCTCCATCTCTGAAGATCGGACTTTCAAAGTGTGGGACATTACCGAGGGCTCGCTTGTGTACCAGTCCTCCATCGTCTCGTCCTCACCTTTCATCTCGCTTGCTATGGATCCGCTGGCCGACAGATTCGCCATCGGCAGTGAGGATGGCGCGGTTCGCTTCTATGATGCCGCGAGTGGAGCCAACTTTCGCTGCCTGCACACATTTGATGTAGCCCGAGCCATTCGCGAAAATCGCTCTGCGCTAGACAGACAGGCGGCAGTTGCCCAGAAGAGGGCAGGCCCGCAGGTGATCTCCTCCAAAAAAGGGTCGTCATCCATCGCAGACTCCTACTCGTTCATGGATGCGCCGTCCGCTGACCGCCAGGGGGACGACTCTGAGGGCGTGAGTACGTCTCCCGCCGTCCTGTGCATGCACTATGCTCACCCAACACCTCCGCTTGGCGCATCGTCGGCGTCGCGTGCATCGGTGGGCGACAGCACGCTCCTTGTTGTCGGCACGGCAGGAGCACTCGCACAGATCGACACGCGATCATACGACGCCGTCGGTGTTGCCGACTTTTGCGCTCCCGTGCGAGGGGCGGGCAAAGCGTCCGACAAGAACGTGTTGTACACGCTACCCACGGCCGGCGCGTACGGCTTCTCTGGCGGCATCGTCGCGGGTTCTGTCGTCGCTGCTCTGGGATGCGCATTCGAGCGCTCCGTGTGCATTTTGTCGCTCTCTCCATGCGAAAGGGGCGGCCCCGTGCCGCGTGACACGCCCGTGAAGCTGCTTCTTCAGCGAATCGCAGAGAAGTGCCGGTGGCCGGATTCCATAGTGAGCGAGTGTGCGCACGCGCTGTCAAAGGTGTCTTGCAGCACCGCAGGAGACCTCGAAACACTCACCCCGGATGAATGGCACGACATCCAGCTGCCATCACTTGTGCGTGGCATGCTATGGGACTGTATCGGCACCGCCCCTGATCAGAATCAGCGCGGCGCACCGCAAAGTGGCTTGGCAAGTGGAGCGGGCGCCAGTGCCACGCCCACTGTCCTCACTGTGGTGCCATCCAACCCACTGTCGGAGTCGTCTCCGTTGCGGTCGGAAATGGCGCCGCCAGTGCCGCCCACGCAGCCGCAGCCGCCGGGAAAGAAGGGCGGGTCGTCTGCAACCTCGGGTGCGTCAGCCGCCCAGAAGACCCTCTCAACCACGGCTGCAAAATCAGTGGCAGGGAAGGCGGGTGGGAGCGGAGTGTCGTCGGTGGGTGGTAAGAAGAAGGTGGCTGCAGTTGTCGACAAGCCACTCACATTCAACAGCAAGATCAAGTCGTCGGGATACGGCGCGCCGGCCGCAGCGCCCGTTATGTTCGCAGGTATTAAGGCACGTCCTGTGCCTGCGTCTTCAAAAGCAAAGGGTGCGTCGGCATCGTCGGTGGCTGGTGGACTGCCGGCACCCCGCGCACGGCCTGTAGAGAAAAGGTGCGGGTGTGTACGTCTTTGTGGTTTGTGTGTGTATGTGTGCCTAGTGAATGCGAGTGTGTGTCATATGCTGTTTGCGACGAACGACAAAAGGAATACTGACACAACGCGGATATATATACCGACTGTCCTCTTTGATATCTGTGAATGTATGTGTAAACCTGCAGAAGTACAAGCTCTCCCGCTATCAATGCAACGGCACCACGCAAGTATCCACGGGACTCTGCGGCTCCTACTGTCCTTGATGCGCGATTACCGGCGCAGGGAGTGTTATTGCATCCGTCGGCCATCAACAGGGTCGCCTTCTCCGGTGAGTGTGCGTGCATTGTGCGTGCGTGCGTGTGTATCTGTGCGCATTCTGTTGTCCGCTGTCGTGCAAGACATGCACACGGAAGGGGATTGTATTGTTTGAGTGTGATGTTTGTGGCTGTATTCGTCTTGTCCGTGCTGTACGTCTGCGTGGCTGTAATTCTGTAGCCGCGCATCAACTGACTTGCAAATTCACTTTCCGATAATTTCCTTGTGGATTCAGCCGACGGAAAAATGCTTGCGACGGCCGGATGCGACAAGAATGCGTGCGTTCTTAAGCTTCCAATTGCTGCCAACAACTGCACGTCATATCGGGGTGGGTCTGAGAGACAGTGGACTGCCACAAAGATTGACATTCTGCACACGGATGCCCGTGTGTTTACTCTTTTTCAACAGTAACTGCGCACACGTATGTGGAAAGACAGTGTCAGTAAGCTATCAATACCAATACTCTCTTTTCTTACACACTTTACACGCCCACGCCACACGCGCAATTGTAGGCCACAATGGTCCCGTGACGACAGTTCAGTTCAATTCGACCAGTACGATGCTGCTCACCTCGGCCAGCGATGCGACGGCGCGGCTGTGGGCGGTTGGACAGACAGAGCCTCTGCTCGTCTTTTCCCACTCGCGACGGAGTTATCGGGAGGGAGAGAGTGCAGACAAAGTGCGTGTGATGATAAGCAGGCGATACGGGGTTTGTTGGTTGGGATGTGAGGGATAATATCCTAGGGTTGGTGTTGGCGTGGCATATACCCCACTGCATTCCTCGAATACGTGCACCTTTTTTGCGCCAGACCGCCCCGAATGAGCGCACATTTGCACTTGCCGCATGAGACCTATTGATTTTCTCCAAACCGATGTGTTGACTGTGGCGAACACACGGAACATCCTTGTTGCGATGCGTTGCACTATTTTGCAGCCGAATCCACCCTTTGCAGGGGAGGTGAGACAGGCGCGCATGTATTACATGGATAAATTTGTGATGATTGCTGCCGGCGGGGGACTGCACATGTTCAAGTTTCACGCCGATGACGAGCGCGTGGACGATGTTAAGCGGTGTGTTTGTGGCTCTCTTTTTCTGTGTGCGTGCGTGTACGCCTGTGCATGTGTGGGCGCATGCATGTGTACTAGGTGCGGAGTGTGTATGATTTTTTCTTGCGCATTCACTCATTCAAATGGATCGTTTTCACATCTTTGTCACATATGACACAGATACAAGACAAATAACCGGTACAAGCTTGTCAAGGAGTTCCAAATGGGGAATGCGCAGGGAATGACCGATTTTGGATGCGTCAATGGTTTCCACTCGTGTGGGTACTGCTGTTGTGTGCCAGACTGTCGCGCCCACGACGCCCAGCCCACGCTCACATAACACACACACGCACACACAGACACCAGCTAGCCTTTTTCGTGACGCGCAGTATGCACAACTCCTACGTCGCCCTGCTTGCACACGCCTTTCGGCGCTGCCCCCCTTTCGATCACTTTAGCTCACGTTTTACAAATATACACACGCCTTCCCGTGTTTATCACTCACAAAACGCAGACGCCGTTGTGTGCGCGGGCACCGACCGCTCCATCGAAGTGTTCGATATGAATGTCGGCAAGAGTGCAGTCACCATTGCGGACGCACACACCCGGTCCATCCACGCTGTGCGGCTGCTGGACTCGACTCCGCACTCATGTCACACGCCCACAGACCACGATTTATTTGCAACGGCTGCGGCTGGAGATGCCATCAAACTGTGGGACATTCGCACGCAAAAGTGAGTGGCGTGTGCACGCGTGAGTGTGTGTGTGTGTGAGTGTGCGTGTGTAGTCGTTCACATAACTATGGGCCTGCTCAGAGCTGGAGGGAGATGCATGTGCCGTAGTGGTGTGTCTTGCACTCATATTAAATATGTATATATATATATATATATTGTTCTCTGACACGTGTGACCACGTGACCACACACGTTACGCACAGGTGTGTGCGACGGTTTGAAGGTCACTCCAATCGGGCGCTTCCCGTTGGGTTTGCGTTCAGTCCGTGCGGTCGATTCCTCGCGACTGGATCGGAGGACCGATGTGTGCGTATCGCAAATGCGGCCTTTTGTACTGACTTAACACTGCAGCAAATATTATTGACGACTGGCCATTGACGCTATTCACATATTGTTTTTGGGAGATTTCAAGCAAATGAGGTGCATTGGATGCATGCATGCATCATGTTTTCATTCGTATTTGTCACGGGTTTCCGCTTGCCCCATTTGCAGGCTTACGTCTATGACATTGGCAGCGGCACGTACACACACAAACTGCAGGGCCATTCGGACTCTGTTGTGGACGTGGACTTCCATCCCATCGTCCCAATGCTCGTGACGGCCACCCTGGACGGCAAACTGCGTGCCTTCTTGGACTCGTGATGAGTCTACCATTTTGTTTACTGCGTTTTTTATACTACACTATAAATGTCACACCTAAAATGGTTACCTGAGTCTGGTGACGTGTGGCCAATCACACGCGCTTAATTCAGTCACGTGAGCAGTCATCAATTTCTTCGCACCGATCCGTGCCCAAGTGCGAGGTTGCATGCAGCCACTCTACTCATGACACGCTCAAACAGTCAGTGGATCAGCCTTCATCACTCATAACCACGGGAAGAACCAAATGAAAAGAAAGCTCCTTCATGGACCCCTCTGAAGCATCCAGTCTTTGTCCTCTTGCCATATACGCGGATAAAACAAGAAGAGACAGACAGACAGTACTCGCACACACGCAAACAGAAAGAAACAAGAAAACAACATGACTTCCAAAGATCATTGTCACTCGCACAAAGCAGTGGAGGATCCAAAGCGTGCGCCTTATACCACAAATCTTACCCGTAAGTGCAGGCATACTCGCATTTAAGTGTCCATGTTTTGTCGGTGGCGACGCAGCTTCAACTGAAATGGCGTATCAGTGTGTGCTTTGCGGTGTCATGGGACACACGGGCTAATGGAGACGAATTTTGTATGATTTTTTCATATCTCAGCACACCACTTCTTGTCTGCATCCAAGACGGACCTCGCGCATCCAGATGCAGAGGCCAACACAACGCCCAGCCATCACGTGCACACGGCGCCTGCCCACGACGAATCTGCACACCGTCGAAACTCACACGGTGAAGTCCATCGCCGAGAGTCACAGGGCAAAATGGCTGTTAATCCAAAATAAATTGTGATTGTAGGCAACTCCTTTTGTTTTCTCAAAAAAAAAAACCCCTTAAATTTAACTGTTGTCACTCAGCAATCACGATTGTGAGCTACGCCAGCAATTACAGCAGTGCACATTCATTTTCAAGCGATTATATACAAACAAGCAACAACCAAAAATTAGCAAAAAGGTTCTTCACACAAAAGCAAGACACGGGGCCTCCGTCACGTGCTCGGAAGAGAGCGTGCAGACAATCTCAAGAGAGGGGCTATGGCGTGAGATACGAGCCCAAATAGTGCCTGCATCTGCGTCCACGTACCACGACGGCACAGGAGCATCATCTGCAGCCACGTCCGCCCACGACGCAGCCATCGCCACGCCGTCGACAGCGACGCGCGCCCCATCGGCCGCCGCCACAGACACCTGCAACACCAGTGAGCGCTCCACATCCACGATGTCGTCACTCTCGAGGCGAATGGGAAGCACGCTCTGTGTTGTGTTGGCGTCCGTGATGCCTGCATGCACGGGGCCCACCGACAGCACTGCGCCGTCGTATGACTCCCCGCGCGCTGCCCCGGACGCAGTCGGCCACACCCACGCATGCATCACGTGAGCACGCGCCGCGAGGGTGGTGACGAGGGGGCTTGTGGCAATGTCGTCATTGACTGTGTCCACCGCCGGATCCACGAGAAACACAACCGATCCGCCCAACGCAAACAGCGGCGTTGTCTCGAGCGGCGCTGGGACCGTCACGTGCTGACCGCCGTCGTACGCTGCCGCCCCGGATGCGCGGGCAATGCGGAAGCGCCCATCGCTCTCGTCGTATTGTAATCGCGACCCGACGTCGTGCCACTGGGCCCCGGATGTGACAGGCAGGTACACACCCCTCATTGTCTCCCCGGGTGCGAGAACGGGAGCGACAAGCAGCGCCTCGCCAAACATAAACTGCGTCCCACCCACCGAGACGGCCTCGGCGTCGTGCGGAAAGTCGAGGAGATGGTGGCGCATGATCGGAAGCCCCTCGTCACGTGCAGCATGAGCGGCGGCATAAATGTGGGGAAACAGCTGCGTGCGCAGCTTGGCGTATCTGCGGTAGAGTGCGACGCCCTCGGGGGTATCCAGAATCCGCGTCTTGTTGCGAATCCCGAATCCGCCGGCCATGTACTCCATGAGACCACTGAAGGCACTCAGCTGCGTCCACCGCACGTTGAGCTCGAGCGACGGCGGCGGCTGAAGTACCCACACAAAACCGCCGGCATCCGACCCGCTCACAGGCACGCCAGATAGACCGAGGTTAAGCATCGCAATAAGGTGTGCGGGGAGACCAAACGCGGCCGTCCAATCGCTGCACGAATCGCCAGTCCAGACAGCAGGGGTTACCCTCTGAGTCCCCGTGTATCCCGAGCGAACAAAGAATATGTGGTCGGGGCCATATCCGGGCTTGGTTTTGTTGGCGTCCATCCTTTCAAACAGGGACTGGCAGGCCTGCTGATAGAGCACGGGATAGAGGTTGTGCATTGCTGCGCCATCGGTGCCATCGAAAGAGAGCGCATCCTGCGGTGTGTACTCGCTGCAACAGTGTTCAGTGTGAGGCAGAGGTATAAGGGGAGGATTTGTTAGCAAGTTCGCCCGGGATTATGCGGGTCAGACATCATGTGGTGATTACGCAAACAAACACACACCGCACACGCACACAGTTGAATGGATATACACGCCGACGCAGATAACCACTCGAGAAACAACGGCAAGGCCACATCCAAGCGGTGCTATTCACCCACCCATAGTCGTACTTCCATCCGTCATAGCCGAGATTTGCCGCAAAAAGAAGCAGGCCCTGATAAAAAGCGACTGCAGATGGATTGCTGAAGTCAAACTGCGCAACCTGCTCTCCCCCAATGCGAATTCTAAAGCCCTCAATGCCGACGTGGAAGTGCATCGTGTAAGGATCGCCGGCCTTGTCCTTTGTGAGAACGCCAAGCCGCTTTGCTTCGTTGAAGACGGCCGTCGTTCTGTTGTGGAACCGCCGTGCGTGCACAAATTCGTTAAAGTAGCACGTGGTCTTCACGCCGAGCGAGTGAAACTTGTCGTTCTCGGCACGGAGTGTCGCAAATTGGTCATCGAATGGCATTTCCGGCAAAAACTGCGCGAGTTGTAACCAATCAGAGAGCCCCGTTAATATTTTAACACGCACTTGCTCAGGATTAGTCCGAAGAGAGAGAGAGAGAGAGTGTGTGTGTGAGTGTATGTGAGATAAGGAAATACATATATATGTGTGTATGCATACATGCCCAAGATAGTGTTTTAGGCGCAAAGCGCATGAAATCAACTTGTTGAGAAAAAGAGGAGAGACACGTGCAAATGCAGCGGCATAGGCATAACGACGCGCATACCACCATCGAAACCAAAACAAGCCCAAATGCACAAATCGAACCACACAGACCCACACAGACACGAACACAGACACGGACACAGACACAGACACAGACGCACCCCAGACAACACTCCAGACCTCCATGCCCACCTGCACCTCCCGCATCATCTGCGCGACTGGTATGTCCCTCTGCACAAACGCCTCCGCAGCGTCCGCACCGCTCTTTCCAAACGGAGACTCCTCGATTGCGCCACCCCGGAGGAGATACCAGGGCCCAAAAAGCCACTTTGCGGGCACTGGGTAGCGCCCCGTCTTATCAGTGAACATGCGAAGCGATTGGGTGGGGGTTTCACCAAAGTACAGATTGAAGTCAGTGGCGTCGGCTTCCGTCAGCACAGTGACAAGCTTGCTGTCGATGGACGCGCCTGCCACAACCCCAATGTACAGCGCCACCGCGAAAGAGAGGATGATTGTGCATGCCCTTGGATTGCGCAGCCACCGCGTGGTAGCATAATAGGTTGCCGCCGCCAGACAAAACTGGAGATCGGGTGCCGACGACACAATGTCGGTGAAGCCTAGAAAGACGCGCAAAATGAGAAGAACGGCATAGGAAAGCATCACGAATTTAAACGACGGCCGCGGGCAGCAGCAGCAGCACTTATTACTGCGCAGGTGACCACGAGACGGCGCCACACCGTCATGGGCATCTGCGTCCTCCTCCACGTCATTGTGGAACACAAGCTCCGCTGCCTTGCTCACACCACGTGCCGCACGTGATGCACCCGACCACGCCAGGGCGGCGCCCAAAAAGATCGCGAATACGGCGACGGCAAAAATGTGCTCAGAAATCCCCTCGCTTGCAAAGTCAAAGTGAGTCTCGTAGTTTGAATCAATCTCAAAAGCATAACCCAGGCTCGACAATAGGGCATCGGGAAATACGTCGCACCCTTCCCCTTGGGATAGCGCAGCACAACCCATGATGGAAGATACTTTCCAAAGCTCCAGCTACCCTCCTCCGACCACGCATGGACGCGCCGTCCACGCTGATTGATAGCAGTGTATCGCATGCCGAGTCCGTAAAACCCCTCATGCATAGGCGAGTGGAACCCGATCGAAATGCGGTTGAACTTCCCCGCAAGTTCTGCAGAGGGGCGCAGGGACAGTGAAAACTGCCTCTTTTGGAAGGAGTGGAGAGTAATATCAATGTCTCCGCGGGCGTAGAGGCCGTTGAGGCGGACGGTGCACGTGATGTTGCCGCTGGCCTCGTCGACTGTAACACTCCGCACGTGATCCGCATGGGACCACACTGTGTTCAGCCCCGCGCGAATTTGGTAGCCTTGGTACAGAAAGCCTGCAAGAGTGAGGCACGTTTAGTGTCGTGTCATGGCCATTACCAAGGACTCTCGAGATGAGCACAAGTGCATTTCTAACAAACACAACATCCACGTTGAATGAAATCATCAATCGTAACGACACTCACCAGCGTTGAAAACTTCCACGTACTTCCCGAGTGCAATCAGCCCACCAAATTCGTCAGATTGCGAGAGGAGTGTGTTTCCCGACACGGAATCAACAACGCGAAGGGTCCATCGCGCGGTTGACAGGGTCAATCGCAGGTCACCCACAACGACAACAAATGCGCCAGAGGCAACGCCATCATCAACTACACTGGGATACAAACGCGGAAGAGATGCATTTCTGAACTCTGCGACAGACGGGGCGAGAGATGCTGTTGCGTGCACATCATATGCCAGTACTAACATGACCGCCACAATCGCAGCGGCGATGAGGGGCAGTGGTACGAGGCGCGCCATATTGCGAGAGGTGCGTGTACACGCACACCCACCCACACGCACACACAGACTGTCAGAACATGGATACACGGAATATGCGGTAGTCGATTTTATCAGGTTATCCATTGTCTGTGTCGGGCGCAGTCAGAAGAGCCGGGCAGTCACTCGTGATTCCAACTCCGATCAGTGGATGTCGGAGCGTCAAATTTATTCCGAGTGTTCGCATGATCAGCCAGCCGAACGCTCCATGACTCCATAATCCATAACTTCTTTCATCACAACTAAGCGCGTCATGATAAAGTGACCACTAATAGGAGTTAATCCATGGTCGTTGGCTCCTGTCAGTACTGACGGCCAGCGGCGTCGCCAGCCGGTCGTTCCCGGGTCCGGCGGCCGCCCTTGATGCCGGATTTTCTGACAACCACCCTTCAGTCAGAAAACTGATGCGGCAGTACTGACCGGCCGTGGGAGGCCCCAAATCGGCCTGATCCCATTATCTGCTTTGCCAGAATGGCATCTGATAAATGTGTCGATCCGGACTGGCTGAATCAACCTGAAGCCTGGCTATAATATATCATGACTGAGGCGATGGCTGCCCTTCCGAGGCTCTGGATCTGAGTGCTCAGACAGGCCCAGTTTACTGCCACTGAAACAGCGCCTTTGGTTGTCTCTACTTTTCTGTGTCGGAAGGACTAAAGCGGGCACATTTAGCAGTCTGAGTACAGTAGCAGCTTGAGTATCTTGCGGTGCCGCCTGGTTTTGACCCGATCGAAAATTTCTCAGTCTTCAGATTAAAAATACTTCACTGCGTTGATGGTGCAGCAAAGCAGTATGCCCGCGTCCTACACTGAGAGGCATTTGCTTCACCAAGGCTGACCGGAACCGGTCCGGTCCGTGGCGGCACTGACGTGGGTTGACGGATCTGGGCCGGGGTAGGCATCCAAATTGGTTGGCCAGCATCCCAATCGGGCGAACTTCATTGGGACGGGGGGAGGGGGCCCAGGGATGCACAGTGGCGGCCGCCAGGGGTACTGAGGTTCTCCATAGTCCTCAGTACATTGTACAGTTGTACCCCCCCAGGTTGTCAGCTCCGAAAGTGAACACCCGTCAGCCAAAAGCAGAGTTGCGCGGGACGGTGCGCACTGAGGACGTTGCGGTCACAGATCATGCATGCCGCATGCCGATGGAATGCCATATTGGACCACGCGTCGGCCAATGGCGTGCGTCCCTGGCATGGGTCCGCCCTTCCTTCCTGATCGGGCGATCCCGATTTGGGGGGCTTGCGGTCAGTGCGGCAGGTTATATTGAAATTGAGGTGTGTATTTGGATCTTTTTGGGGGGTCCACCTTCAATTCAAATTGAAATCTCCGCGTCTGCCTAATCGGGCAACCCGAAAAGGCAGACATTTTGTCCACGGATGACAGCACAAGACACCGTGCATGTTCACTGCCGCACTCGAGCATTCCGTCACACACACACACTCGCCAAACACACTCGCTCAAGGTATATAACGGTGGATCTACAACCGCACATATTCAAGACATACTGACCACTATGTTCCAATTCATGAACTTTTGGTTGGGGGGTTTTTTTTAAAGAGAGAAATTTTTTTTTGGGGAAGCTCATGAGTTACACAGACTGTCGATTCAATTACAATTCGAATCAATGCAGTGGCAAGGGGTTTTGCAAGCGCGGAACATAAGGAGCCGAGAAGAAAAAGGAAAGAAAAGACAAGCCGCGAGGAAGTACAACGCAGGACGCAAAGAGAAGTGGTAAGAATACAAAGTTACGCGCAACGCTAAATGAAGAAGGGATAACAGGCCTTGCATCAATCTGTACAGGGATGTTGGTTCAAAACACGAGACCGCCGAAACGTTCTCATCGTGTGCCAGAAAAGTCGTTGCTTGTTGCCGGACGGTAGGGACCGGGTTGCTCGTGAGGCAGGGACATGCGGTAGGATTGCGAGGATGCGACCGACGATGCGTCGTGCCTGATGGATACGCCGACCATTGTGAGAGCCTCTGCTGCCTCTGCATCGCTCACAGACTGGCCTGGAGAAGCTTGAGAGCTGGCCGTCGAATGGCGAGACGGCGACCTTGACGCCCGCGACTCACGCTTGTGCTTGGCACGGCGATTCTGGAACCAGATTTGGACTCGCTGCAAAACGAGGGACACAAGCAACACGACGAAGTTAGCATCGGGTTTGATATGAGTGAGTTGGTGCGAATATGTTAACATGCATACAAGCCACACACGTCTTCAAACACACCTCAAATGAGACGTCGAGCGTCTGGGCAATGTTCTTTTGGGTCGCAGAGCTAGGCTTTGGGTTCGAGTTGAACAGGTCTTCGAGGGCCACCGTCTGCGGCGAAGACATGCGCTTGCGAACAGTAGAGGCCCTAGTGCGCTTTTGCTTTTCGACGCGCCCGCTCTGCACCGTGTTGGCCGACTGACTTGCTCGCGCGTTGCCCCTGGAGGAGTTCTGGGCATTCTGAGCGGGTTGGGCATGGTTGTTCAGGTTGTTGGGGCGCATCTGCGACTGGTTATGTGCGACAATGCCACGGGGCGACGAGTTGTCCGTGGAGACGGGTTCGGAGACAGGCGACATGGCTTGCATCTGAGCAAAGCTGCCGGGGAGAGACTGGTGCTGCGCCGTGTGCTGAGCGTAGGGTACCATTACTTGATGCACCGTGGGTCCGAATGCATACCCTTGTTCGTGCGAGTAGAACTGCTGCTGCTGCGGGACGAAGAAGGCTTGGCGTTGGCGCTGCTGCCAGTATTCCTGGGCGGACGACTGCGGCAGATATCCGTACGGGACACCAGAGTAGCTGTATCCCGCTGGCATTGGCTGAGACGGCACCGGGAGGAAATGAGGGCTGCCAATCGCTTCACTTGGGCGCATCGGCGACGTGGCCAGAGGTGGAGGCTGCTGCTGGTTGCGATTGAAGTTTGACTCGCTTGGGGGAGGCGTCGCTTCTGTTCTCTTGTGCACAGACACAGTGCGAAATGCAGTTGACGCCGGGCGAGACCATGCTTGCTGGCTGTCAAAATTGCCCGGCCTGCTTGTTGTGAATCCGCCGCCGCCCGAGGGAGCCAATTGGCCAGCGCCCGTGGTGGGAAAGTGTGGACCGCAACGCTCCTGGGGTGCCATGTTTGTGGGTAGAGAGCGTCGATTCGTTTTCAGCGAAGGACGTACGTTATCAGTGGAACGACACCTATTTTGAAGTAAGAGTGAGGGAAAGTTGTTAGCGATACTCTCTGCATTTTCATTCACACTCAATACCGTCGTGTCAAGTAAGCGGGGAAGCAGTCCTCGAAAACTCACCAAGGGAGTCGCGGCACTGATTCGAGTTTTGTGAATTGCGTGGAACTACTGTCAAAGCGTGTTTTTCAAAAAATTGTTCCAGAATTGATCATTGAAACTGCGGGTGTGTCCAAAGTACTTTGCGCATGTCTCACGGGAAGTTTCGTGCCCCGTGTTGACTCGCGGTTGATGCCTTTCATGGTCGTTTGATCTGCTGCAGCAGCAGCAGCAGGATGCAGAGAGGGGCGTCGTTGGCCGGCGTCCCATACGCACGCACAATAAGTTCCCCCGCTGTCAACCCCATACTCCCACACACGCATTGTCACAAACTTCTTTTTTTTTTTGAGAAGGGGGTTCTCCACTTCGCTCCACCACCCAACCGAGGTGAGTCCGTTTTTAAATTTAATAAATAATAATTGTGTTGTTGGCCCGCATTTGTATGTGAAAAGTGTGGTGGAAATGTGCATTTTGGACGAGTATTTCATTGTTTTATGTGTATAATGTGAATCCGATGTCTCGATGGCCACAACTTTGTTCTTTCCGTAAAATGCACGCGATTGGTGGTTTTTGCTGTTGTGGGAGGCTGTCATGCATAATTACATTTTTATTTTGGATTATTTTTCATACTCGGCCGGTACTGAGAGCTCTGTCGCCGGCCGCGAATCAAATGGTCGTTACCACCACCAATCCCAACTTCCGAAATCAGTGTTAGAGTTCCAAATCGGCTCATCTGAAAAGGAAAGGAGTCCGCCGACGTAACTGGCGCCCCATTTGGAAACTCTCAATTGGCCGTACACAGCCCCCTTTCCTAATTGGGACACGTTACATCCGAATTGGGACTCGTTACCGCTACCCCGTATGCGACCATTGAGTCCACTCACACCTTGATTCAACACCTGAGTGTCGGAAAGCAGCTATTCACATCCACATCACACTAATGCGTCATCATTTATTGTCCCTGTCGGTCTGGTCAACCTCTCCGCCATCAGTGTTCGGTGCATCGACGGACGAACTGGCAGCGAAACTGGGCTCCATAGAAAGTGCTCAACACATCCCTCGTGCTTTATCGGCCAATTGTCTGAGTAACCGACGGGTGGGCCGAATGGGTAAGCCAGTTTTTTTGCGATGCTGAAAATGCACATACTGCGTGTCGTCTGCTTCTTCTGTCTTCGGCACGGCTGGTGAAGCATCCGGAGCAGGTATGGCTTGCTGCGATGCTCACAATTGCAGTCTCACACTGAAACCCTGGCACACGATGGAACAGAGACTCCACACGGTGGGTGCGAATGCTACTCTGTTTCCCCCCGCTAAATGGGTGTTCAGAAATACTCGTGCTCGCTTCTCTCCAGTCCGTTAAAATAAAAACTGCGACATTGCCGGAGCTCAGGCCGAATGGCGCGGTCACTGTTCACTTGGATGTGGACAATCAGCGCCATCGGACCGCGAGTCAGTGACACTGATGCAAGTGGGCGGCCGCCACAGACATCATAAAGGCAGCGGTTCTGCACTCGGCATCCGCAGCATCGCGCCGGTCGGCGCATTGGTAACTTCACGCACGGCAGTGGAGCTTTCAACTGGTGCCGCGACAGTGTAGAATGGAACCGCCGGCGGTCTTGTTTCAGCAGTCGGCCTGTAGTTAGCTGCCGTAGTTTAATTAGGACACATAGTAATCGCGGATATCGCGACTGTGTCGCAGTTCGGTGCCACAGCGGCCCCCGGACCGAGCCGCGGGCTAAGCCGTTGCCAAAGGCGGAACTCGATCGCAGCTTCATAAGTTTCGGCATCTGGGAACACTGGCCACTCTGAAGCCTGTGCCCAGTTGTGCTTTTGCGAGAAATCGGAAAATCCATGATCAAAGGAATGTTCCGATGTCTCGCATATTCCGAAGAGGTATTTGCCGTTCACATTTTTTTCGCCAGTCCTCGTCTGCAGTCGGTGTGCCGTCGCCGGAATAATAAAAGATTCTTTATCTAAGCTTTCATACATATTTCTGCTAGTTTGCTGCCAATCTTTTTTAAAAAAAAGACCAAAAAAGTTCTTGAAAATGATGGTACGCAGAACATGTGCGACTGTTATCAGATCTTCGATGTATGTGTGCACGTTATATTTTTTCTCCTGCTTCAAATGATGACATTCGATGGATCCCAACACATATTCATGCACTAAACAGCTCTCTAAGGAAGATGAGGTTGACGCTGAAGTCAACTGGGAGGATCAACAGAAGATTAACATGTTTGGCCGTCTTAACCACCGAAAGGAAGAGGTGCGCACAGTTGTTTTCACGATTTGCTGTTGATGGACACTGCCATCCCAAATGCAACGCAATTGCATAGGGCTTGTGTTATAACCTCAAATGTACTTTTACCTAAACTGCTGACACGTCGATATGCCTGCCTGTGAATGTAATCTTTTTGATTTGTGTGCGTGACATTAAATCACATTGGGATCCACTGCATCCAAATTTTGACGTTGATTGGGGCGTTGATTGCAGGTTGGCGATGAGCTTGAGGCGCGCAAGAAGGAGCGGGAGAATGTGAAGGATGCCGCTGATGAGCTCTTGCTGCTTGAGGGCGACCAGGACGTTGTTAGATATCCGCCCCTAACTTACCACTTGTGAAGTGTGATGCGTGGTCTTGTCACGTGCAATTGTTTTTAAAGGTCGCATCTCCTTGCGTTTGTGGCAGTGTAGTGTGTGATGTTGCACGTTATGCATTCATGCAATGTGTATGCGCGACATGATATACATGCATGGTTTGCCGGATACAGGAAGATCTCCTTAACGGACATCTGCTCCCTTTTTTTTATTGCCTTTTATGACTGTTCGCGTGCTTCTCTTTGCCGATGCACTTTCCGTGTGGGCGAGGTGTTTGTGCATGTGTCAAATGAGCGCGCACAAGAACTACTCAACGAAAAGCTTGCAAAACTTGACGATGATGTTGACAGGCTCGGCAACGAGGTACGGGGAACAATTGTGATATTTGTGTATGGGTTTGTGTGTGCCGTTGTGGGCGTGTATGGGGGTGTATGCGAGTCTGTATGTACGTGTGTGTACGTTATGTGTGTGTGTATGTGCGTGTGTACATGCTGCCTGTCCACTCCCGGTGTTGGAGTTGGCAATTACCGCAGTGCTATCGGCTAGCATGCACTCAGTCACTAGTGGTTCGGGATCTTCTGTGCACTCCTGTCGTGCGTTATGTGTGCGGGCCATTGCTGGGAGCAATACCTTCAAACGCACTCAAACTGTGGACGTGTCCAGTCTTAGGGTCAATCCTACATCCCCCACTCTGTCTTGTTGTGGTGCCCCTGATCATACCCCTGATAGTGACTTTGTGGTCGTCGCAACACTCAACTGTGCCGCATCCCAGATCGGAAGAACAC
>CALSCR010003148.1:0-14256 GCA_943704495.1 Pigoraptor chileana | reverse complement strand
TGTGTCTGTGTCTGTGTCTGTGTCTGTGTCTGTGTCTGTGTCTGTGTCTGCGGAGATCCAATCGATAAAGTTGAGCGACTGCCTCGCTCACCGCACGCCGGCCCCATGCCACTTACGCGCACATGGACACACACGCGCATGACCACAGGTGGCGGATTTCGGCCTGTCGCAAATGAAGAGTGTCGTTTCTTCATCCAAGAACAGGACGGGCGAGCTTGTGGTTGGCACGCTATTGTGGATGGCTCCCGAACTGCTCCGCTGTCAGCTTGCGGGAGAGAGTGTTTCACATGAGTATCTCACGGAAAAGTGCGACGTGTTTGCATTCGGTGCGTACAATGGCAACTGCAACTGCATATTATGGCTCAACAAGTGTACTGCTGCTGTGCTATCTTGTGCAAGCGACAAGTGTACTGCTGCTGTGCTATCTTGTGTAAGCGAACATCAATTGACAAATGTGTTTTCGTGACTTTCCCCACTGACTGATTTTTTATCTAACCGGCTTGGCATGCGTGTCGGGGGCGTCGTTGTCATGTGTTTATCTCGTCTCTGATAGGCGTTGTGCTGTGGGAGGTAATGGCTCGGCAGCTTCCCTACGGCGGTGGAGACCTCCTTTCCAACCCTGCGAGTTTCAGTGACAAGCTATGCAACATCGGAATGCGACCCGAGCCTGTGCCTGAGACATGTCCCGAATGGGTTTCGCTTATGTGCGCATGCTGGGACGACAGTCCGTCGCTCCGCCCGTCCTTTGAAGACATTGTTGCCTGCCTCGAAGATATCCGCACGCGATGTCAGTCGTGGCCTGACCCGGCGATTCCACTGCTGTACGCGGGATCCGCGGAATACGATCATCCTCCTGCTGGGGGCAGCGATGGCTTGGAAGCCGCGCCACCCCCAGTGACAGACGCCGCTCATAGTGAAGGAGGCGAAGAAGCTCATCGCTCAGCAGACGAATAGCTGACGTCGAGTCCCACGCGGGCGGTGACTGACGGACCCAGAAGCCAGTGAATAGTTATAACCACAATGCCTTACACTCGTATCATTCCCGACTCGAGAAAGAGTCAGGCTTAGGCTCCTGCCGGTTCTCGACCGTTGTCCATGGCAGACAGTGTTATTAATTTGTTCAGTTGTTGTACATAAATTTAAATTTTTTCGAATGATTGTCCCAGCGTGAGTGTGAGAGATGTCCCTGTCATGGTTTTGATGTGACTTTCCGTTTTGCTTACTACTGTGAGCTGATTAGGTTTTGGCCAGAATACAGACGGAGTGACGTATATAAACTGTCAGTGACTGACTGGTGTCAGATGAAATGCAAATCAATCCGTTTCTACCTTAAACCGCTGTCACTCCTTGAAAATGTGTATGATTTCACGCGCTGTCTTGACATACGTGGCAGCACTCCATTTAAGTTCCGCTGGTGAAGGCTCGCTGTTCAACTGAATGTGCAATTGAACCAACCGCGCTTCTATTTTCAGAAGCACTTGTTAATATTTGACATGTGCATGGCTATAGGGCGGGTCAGATAGTTACTGTTGAGTAGGCCAAGGCAAAATGTCGTCTAATGTGTGTGGGTCATCTGAACCCACTCCACTCACTGACGATGACTGATTGCTCGTGTGTCTACTTCTACGATGCCCAGCCATCAGATGGCCGTTAATCACATGCCCAACACCTCAGACGTTAACGACTCGGTTACGATGCCTATGTTCATGGTTGCGGTGTGACTATGGGGACGACTCAGGTATAGACTTCATTAGCCAGTCAGCCGAGGACGCTCGACGTGACTCGGCCTGCCAGGCGGCTGAGCACCGACGGGATCATCGGTTGGAGAATCAACTATAATCACGACTCAGCGATGATGCCAAGTCGTCATCGATGTCTGAATGGGTGTTCTCATTTCGACAATGATCATTGATCGGGAATTGAAAGGAGAGGGATGGACTCCAGCAGTGAGACTCATGATAGCCGATACGAAAGACATCAAATACTTTTCATCACATGTTAGTTTAAGCAGAGCAGCGCATACAAACAAAAATGGGGATAACCATTGTGCCTAAAATCCAGTAACATATCAGTCACGATTGCAACACTCCGTCACGTGTCGGGGACGGCGAACACCAACTGCGATGCCGACTGGCGCTCTCAGCTGGTCCCTCTCAACTGCGCCGTGTGACAGAGTGACCGAAGGATACCAATGCCTTGGAGCACCCACACAACCTTACGCTTTGCAGACGCCAACAGCGGATGACAGCGTCTGATTCCACTCGTGCGACGACCCCAAAAATCGCACAGTGCTCTCTCGGCATCAGTGTTGGCAAGGGATGAGCACCGCTTTCCGTTTACGCAAACGCAGTGGCAGCGACAGTCGCCGCCATCTCCACCACTGCGAGTGCGTCCTCTGCGCCGACACTGTCGATGAGCAGGAAGAAGGGAGACACGCTGTATCCATCCACGTGGCACTTCCGCAGCAGAGCAGCCTTGCCACCCGTTAGGAGGCTCTCCACCAACCTGACATCGCCGTTGCGACACGCAGCCACCATGTCCAGTTGCCGGGCGTGAGCGGCTATTGCGGTTGCGTCCGCACTCACATTTGCCCCCACAGATACAAGATGCGTCGCGCACAGGCGATTCCCTTCAAGAACAGCGGTATCATAGGCAGTGCGCCCCATTGAGTCGGCGATGGCAGGATCCACACCAGCAGCGAGCACTGCTGTAATAAATGCGGGCGCGTCCCGACAGTTTCGATTGAGCACGCACATGTGCAGCGCAGTTCGGCCCTTCGTGTCTTTCTCGGCAGCGCCTGCGCCGCGTTCTATCAGCAGCCGCAATACTTCAACATCACTTCCGTGTTGTGAGTACAAATACACCGGCGATTCTCCGTTGGAGCCCTTAATGTCCATGCTGACACCCGCAGAGAGCAGCCTCTCGATCGCTTCACGAGATGCACCAACGCCGTAGACCAAGCTCATCAGGGTGTTGCCGTCGATGCCAGCCGCGTCCAATCCCAGTTTATCGCATGCGATGTTGATCCATCCAGACAAGGAGGAGTGAGAGGCTGCCAGCTCCCAGAACGAATCCCCTTGTCTGTTGAGCGCTTTCATATTGGCGCCGCGTTCGACCAAGAGCTGTAGTGCGCCGACGCTTTCTTCCTTCGACTGAAAGCGTGCGGTAGCCAAGTAATGCAGCGGTGTGAGTCCGTTGGCGCACACCGCGTTCGGGTCAGCGCCAGCGTCCAAGAGACACCGCAGCATCTCAAGCCCCTCAAAGTTGCCGTGGCACGTCGCATGCAGTGCCGTCTGGCCGTTGATGCTGGCATGTGGGATCGCGAAGTTCACGGCCAACCCCGCCCGAAGCAGCGCACGCATAAACTCAACGCCGCCATTGCGCGCGTGCTGCACCGCGGGATACATCATTCTCTGCTTGGCAAGATGCGGGTGCGCGTCGACTGTGGCGCACAGGAGCTTGCGGCCCTCCTGAGTGGACATCAAATTCTGGAGGTTCCTCCCGGGCGAGAATACGTACAGTACCCTCTGCACGGAGTCTCCCGTCCCAAATATGTAATCTAGTGGGGAGTGCCCATTGTTGTCGACTGCCGAGAAATCGGCCCCGCGCTCGAGGAGCACCTGCATCGACTCTGCGCCCGTTGGCGACACGCACGCGTAATGCAGCAGGGACGCGCCATCCACAACCATGTTCGCACTCACACCCAGTTCGAACATTTGACGCAGTCGAATGGCATCGCTGGTCGCGCACCACGCAACACCGGTGGGTGTAAGGTCACGTGGGTGTTTGGCCCGCGCCATCTCGCCATCCACGAGGATGTGGACGGCCTCACCCTTACTGTGCATCAGGGCGATGTCGAGCGGTGTCTGTCCATTGGCGTCACGTGCCTGCATATCCACCCCTGCGTTAATGAGGGCCTTGATAATCAGCGCCTCGCGACCGGACGACCCAACACCAAAGCCGCTACGAGGACTAATGGTGACTGCCACGTGAAGCGGCGTAGATTGCGCAGCACACGATGGAAGGGGCGATTTTAAAGCAATGGAGGATGGCGTGTCAATGGGCGCTCCTGCAGCGATGAGATCCGTCACCACATCCAGCTGCCTTGCGGACATGGCAGCGTGCATGACCGTGCATCCGTCCCAATCTATGTTCAAAAGACCCGCGCGAACCAGCGCCGCAAGACACTGGGATGTCGGCTTGGCAAAGTAGGCACCCCACAGAATCTTTGGCGGCAGCACATCCAAGCGTGCGCCTGCCTGCACGAGAACGCTGATCGCCCCGTGTTTTCTGTGGCGGTTGGCCGAGTTCAAACAAGCCAGGGGAGTACGGCCCTTGGCGTCGAGTGCATCCACCTGCACCCCGCACTCGATGAGCCCAGTGAGAATAGCGCCGTCGCTGTCCTGCGAATTCACCGCCGCCAAGTGAAGCGGTGTGCGATCCTTTGCGTCTCTAGCATTTGGGTCAGCGCCCGCCTCCAGCAGTGCCAGTATTGTGTTAAGCGTCACCATAACTGGGGCCGGTCGCAACGCCGACAGTAGTGGCGTTCTCTCGCTCGTGTCACGTGCGTGTAAATCAGCGCTGAAGAACAAGAGCCGCTGAACGATTTCGGGACGGAGGGTTACTGCGTAGTGAAGTGGTGTGCGTCCCTTCAGATCACGTGCGTTTACGTCGGCGCCAGCACCGACAAGCAGCCCGATGACGTCGACGTCCGAAACAGAACGAGGCTGCTGAAAGGGATTTCTTTCACAACTATGCACGTGGAGAGGCGTCATGCCTGCACTGTCACGCGCGGAGGCGTTGGCGCCACCCGCAATTAAGGCGGCGACTCCGTTGACATAGTTTGCGGCGCAGGCGGCGTGAAGAGCGGTCTCATAGCAGGCTGTGCGTCTGCCGAGACGGTTGCCATTGCCAGTCATCGCAAAAATCCTGTGAGGGAGACCAATGCGGAAGAACGAGTGAGCGTTGCGCCAGCACAGACACCACCATCAGCTGTCACTCCAACAACACACACTGAACAGGAAGAGGGCGCACCCACCTTTCGAGCAGACCGTCATTACACTCAGCAACCGCGACGTCTCCTCCGGGTTCCTTGTCTTCCTCGACAGTAGTGTCACTCTGTACAGTTTCTTTGTCAGAATCATCACTGGCAACCGAGTTTGTTTTGCGAGTTCGAAGCCGCCGGGACCACACAATGGCGCCCGTGGGGTCGGGCACGCCGACTTCGAGAAGGGCTTTCAAAGCATCGTCGTTCTCGCAATGCACAGCCGTGTAAAGAGCTGCAGGAGTGCGCGCCCAGGCCTGCACCGCCGGAAACTTTCGAACGAGAACATCAACAGCGGCGCCTCTTCCGAGACAGCACGCGGCGAAGGCAAGATCCACCGCCGTCGCCGCCGTGGCATAAGCAACAGCTGTATCCACCTGGGACGGTGTAGGTACGCGGCCGCAGTCAAGCACGTTTGCTCCGTTCTTGATAAGCAGAATCGAAAGCTCCTCGCCCACGGTATCGCCTTTGCAGTAGTCGAAAACGCCCTTGAACTCGCCGGCAAAGCATGCCAAGGCCCTGGCGACGGACGCGCCGCGCTCAATAAGACTGCGAGCGAGCCCGTACTTCCGAGACGCAATTGCAGCAGCAAGCGGCGTGCGATTTGCATGAAGGGCGTCCAGTTTGACAGAGCTCACCCTGAGTAGCTCCGCCAGGATCGCGGGATTGCCTGTCTTAATCGCAGCATGCAAGGGTACATTCCCACTATACTCAACATTGACAACGGAGGCGTTGTTGTCGATAAGAAGGCGCATGATGTCCGCATTCTCGGCGCGTATGGCAACCGCGAGATAGTGCGCAATGGAGCCCTCGTCGGACGGTGGAATGCTCCTCCCGACGCCCCGCGAGATAAGGAGACGCGCCGCGTCATTTCGCTCGTTTGATATAGCGAGAGACAATGCACTTTCCCCGGCGACGACCAAGTCCTTGTCCACGCCGGCATCCAGGAGCATACTTACCATGCCTGTATCACCAATGACCGCAGCTGCGAAAAGGGCGGCCTGCACGGAAGTAAAATGTGCGACGCATTGTTCATCAGTTGTATGTCTACGTGATCGAGATTGCGGCATGCGTATGACTAAATGTTTGTGGAGGAGTCGTGGACGACAAGACGGGCCAAAATTGTAAGCGGGAACATAAGCGATATGAGATACAGACAAGGGGTGGTGTTCTCTATGTATATCATGCATCTTGGTACATACCGTTGAGATCTGGATTATCAGTCCACGTTAGTGTTTCAAGTCGGTGCCGCGCAGCATGGGGACAGAAGCAGAAACCACAGAAGATGTATAAGCACACATAGACCCGTAGTGGCGAGACGAGTGTCACTGACTTCTCTGAGTCCTGGGAGGGTGCAACGCCTTCTGTCATATCTACATTGCTCACAAAGAGGCTCATTTGCCACGGCGGATACATGGTAAACTAACTCATCAGCCGGTGCTGCACACTTATCAGTACCACACACTGGTTGTATTTACGGCGCACAGAAAGAGTGGCATGCATTTGTCTCACCACATCCCCCCCTGCGCCAACCCCACATACTGGTCCCCAGACACCCAATGAATGGCCAGGCGGTTGCGGCATTGCTGACGCTTCAACTCTCATCATCTGGTCGGCAGCTACATATGCCTTAACATGCAACAGCAACGATGATGCACGCACCGCTTCCTTTGGGTCGATGGAAACAGTCTCGCCGAGCTTCATTTTGTCGATCAATGCAACGAGTTCGTCGTTGTCGATCTTCGCAAGGTACCCAGGAAGCGGAAACCGGCTACTGCCAGCGCTCCCGACACTTTGACCATCTTCCCAGTCACCGTTGTCGTCGTCGTCGTCTTCATAGAAGTCGTCGTCGTCAAAGTCGGACATTCTTACGTTAGTTCAGATTCCGAAGGTGGCCAGTGCCCGGGCACGCAGGTTTAGGCGAAGTTCAGCGCCGATTCAAATGCAGTCCAGTCAGTTTGAACAGCCAGCCGTCCAGAAACACATCTTGGTGTGCTATTATTGACTAGAGGTGTCGAGAAGGGGGGGAAGAAGGGGAGTCTGAGTTGACAGACACCACTGTTGTCACACTGGGTTCTGAATGCTCAAAGACTGGAGTAATGTTGTTGTTGTTGTTGTGTTGTTGCTTGTCGTCATTTGACCCATAAAGTAACGTCACACCCGTTTGACGGCATTAAGCCACCTGCCTACTAAATAACCCCACAATGTTAGTATCAAACTCGGCGGCGTCACAACGACAAAATGGATATCCAAATACTGCATTAAGTAGTCTGTGTTTGGGCGCGCAAGGGGACTGGCACATGCTACACTGCACTACTCGAGCATATTACTCTTTGCGAGTGAGAGTGAGAGTGAATCCACGGTTTACTTTCACTACTTACTGGTCACACTGCTTCGAATGCCTCAACGACATCGCAATTTAATGAAGTAGTACGCCCATTCATTCTTTTTGTCTTGGCGCTCCTTCTTTCTTGTTACAAGCGTCAATCTCGGCTGGACAAGAATATATTCTTCGGCTTTTGGGCACTTCAAGGTCTATTTGTTCCGCGGTTCCGGCAACTCTTCCTTACACACGTAACGAATCGAAGCATTTTTAACACATATATTAGTCGCGCCATTACAGTTTGATTTGTGGTGTGTGTTTGTGGCATTCGCCCGTCACAAAACCCCGCCCACTCCCAAATTTGACTGCGTCGGGGGCCGCCTGGCCAAAACAAATGGAGATGAACGCAGACGACGCGGGCGGAGCGTCACTTCAAGGGCTCGCCGAGCTTCAAAGTCTTGCTGGATTGTCAGGGGCCGGTGGCGAAGCAAGCGAGTATGTCGACGAGAAGGGAGGCATCTCTGCTACTCTGGGCACGGCGACGGCAGACAGCACAGTGACGGGGAAGCTTGATGGCGTTGGAAACGGCGCATCTGCACTGTCGGCGGGTCATGCAGCTGGAGGTCACGTGGGTGGCGGTGCGTCGGAGCCAAAGCGGCCGAATTATGTGCTCAAGTACACGATGCAGGGACACAAGAAGGCCATCTCTTCTGTCAAGTTCAGCCCCGACGGAAAGTGGCTTGCAAGTTCCTCCGCCGACAAACTCATCAAGATTTGGGGCGCTTACGACGGAAAATACGAGATGACAATTGAGGGACACTCGCAGGGAATTTCGGACATTTCGTGGTCTGCGGATTCAAAGTATCTTGCATCTGCGTCCGACGACCAAACGGTGAAGGTGTGGGACGTGTCGACGGGAAAGTGCGTCAAGACGCTCAAGGGCCACACAAACTACGTATTCTGCGTGAATTTCAACCCGCAGTCGAATCTAATTGCGTCGGGCTCGTTTGATGAGACGGTGCGCATCTGGGACGTCAAGACGGGCAAGTGTCTGCGGGTGCTTCCCGCGCACTCGGATCCCGTCGTGTCGGTCCACTTCAACCGCGACGGCACTCTGATCGTGTCTGCGAGCTACGACGGTCTCTGCCGCGTGTGGGACACAGCCACGGGGCAGTGCCTCAAAACGCTGATCGACGATGACAATCCACCCGTCTCGTTTGTGAAATTCTCTCCCAACGGACGGTACATTTTGGCGGCGACGCTTGACAATACGTTGCGCCTGTGGAATTACTGCACAGGCAAGTGTCTCAAGACGTACACGGGGCACAAAAACGAAAAATATTGTGTTTTTGCCAACTTTAGCGTGACGGGTGGCAAGTGGATCGTGTCGGGATCCGAGGACAACTGCGTTTACATTTGGAATTTGCAGACAAAAGAGATTGTACAGAAGTTGGAGGGCCATTCGGGTAAGCACTCGCATACACTTTTGGCGCTCGTTTCGTCTTCGCTTTTGCAATATGTTTTTCTTTCTATCGGAATCTTTTGTTACTTATTTTCAGTTCAATTTTGTCTGTGGCCTTCTTTCGACTACATGTTACGCACTATGGTGATATATTTTGAAGGCTGCTGCAATTGTCTTGTCTTGTTCGATCGCCCATCTGCCATCGATGGACTTATTTGGGTGTTAATGGCTGGCACAGTGGATATGATAACGGGTCGTTTCTTATTCTTTCTTATGTGTTGTGCCAATGTGCTAATTGACCGGTGCTGTGCGTGTGAATTACAACTGCACGTGTCTGTCTATGCCGCTTTCCCTTGTGCGTGCAGACGTTGTCTTGTGCTGCGCATGCCACCCGACGGAGAACATCATCGCCTCTGGGGCGCTCGACAACGACAAGAGCATTAAGCTATGGCGGTCAGACTCTTGAAACCGCGTTAAGCACTGCCCTGTGTGTTAGTGGTGCCTGTGTGTGCCCTTAAGCACTGGGCTGCGAATTTGGTGTTGCCCCGTGTGTGCCGTTTGCTGCCACGCGCACACTTGCTATGGCGCTTGTGCGCTGCGATTATGGTCTGGTGTGCATTGGCTGTTTTCAGTGCTGAAAATGTGGGCTTCGTTTGCATCTTGTGTCGTTTGTTGTGTGCGTCTTGGTTTTGCGCCTTTCCCTTTTGTCTTGCTTTGTGATGTCTTGGCTGCGTGTATGTGTGTGTAGGTGTGTGTTTGTGTTTTTTGGTTTGTCTTCGCATCTGGTCCTGCGTGCTTTCGCGTTGTTGCTGCGTATCTCTGCATCATCCCCCATCTCATTTCTTTCTCTTTCTTTCTCGCACGGTCTGTGGACGATGTCCGGTGGCGCTCAAGTCGTCGGAGATTTGTCGTTCCCACACACACGAAAATTGGCTTTGTAGCCAACATATGTAAAGTTTTGAGTCGACAACTTTTGCGTGCGCTCGATATGTGTTTTCTTTGTTGCACAAGTCGCTCATAAATTTGCAACATATTTTCCCCACGTGGATACCGTATAAACACGGGAACTCAAAATTTCAATTACGAGAAAGTGAGCAACATATTCCCCAAGGCTCGTATTCAGTTTTTATATCGAAAAGGAATGCAATTAATCCTGGATCCAGGCACCAGGACTCAGAGCAGGAGTCTGACAATTAAATGTAGACGGGCGCCGTTGCATCGGTTCGTTGCAAGGGATCGTGCACTGACTAAGCATTAAGTAGTGTGCTTTCTCAGGGGATTCCGGCAGCCGCATCAGTCGATCACGTGAGGTGAGAAGGCGGACGGCGGCTGATTTGTAAGATCGTCCTGGCGGATAACTATTCGTCTTACATTATTCCTGGCATCTCACCGGCACCAAAGCCCTCTTCGAAGATGCTCAAGCGGGGGCTGCACTATTTCGCACTCAATGCGCTGTGGATTCTGCCGTTCTCTTACTTTGTTGGAATGATGGGGAAAACTGTAATGGACGCGAGACGGGTGAGTAAGCTTTTAATCTTTGTGGGTGGGCAACGGCCAGCTACTATTGGTTTTGTTGCCGCGGCTTATATGCCCTTCTCGTGTTTTTTTCACAGGACGCCAAGTCACATCGGTTGAACTTCGAAAAGATGTGAGTTTTCGGTATTCACCAGCCATGAGGCCCAAAAGTAGAGTATTTGTACATTTGATGTGTTGTCTCAATGCATGCACTTGTTGCATGTGACCCTGTCAGACTGCTATTGTAACGATGTTGGGACTTCAATCTGCTTCTCGTTGACTGTCTCATGCCGCATCTGATATTGTGTGGAAACAGACTGAACAGCGACGATATTGAGCGGTTGGAGAAGGAGCGAGAAATGTACCTCAAAGGCAGATAGCAACGCCTACTCTATCGCCCGCCCAACCAACAGCGCTGGTGACGATCGCGGAGGCTGTGCAAGCATTGCCCTCTTGAGTGTTTTCAAAGACATTCTGTGGTATTGCCAACCGTAGAGCTAGTTTCATTCCAGCTTAATGCTGTGTATATTTGTGGGCGCTTCATAGAGCCACATGCTGAGGAGGCAGCCGGCAGTGGCCTTCAGTCCCATGGCGTCGTGGGGTCTGTTGCGTGCGTTTGCGGTTTGTGGCATGTGCGCGCATATCGTCCCAATTGTGGCGCCATTAAACTCAGGAGACGGCCACGTGCTCATCATTTCCATCGCACTCATCGCCCCTGACACAACTGACGCCCGGCGGCAGTTATACGCGCATGGAATAACGCACTCTGTGCGGTTTGAGTGATGTGGGTCTACAACGCGATACAAGATCCTTAAGGAACCACATAGCACCCCCCACTCTTTGCGCACGCATGCATTGTTGGACGCAGCCGAAGCATGTTAAGATCGGCAAGCTTAAGTTACTAGATAGACGAGCCTGCGGTTGCGGCACTGACGGCGGGTGCGACTGCGCCAGGCGATTGGGCATCGAGGGGAATAAACATGCGCGTGGCGTGGAGGAGGACAGAGAGCGGCGACGAGTGTTCCGCGACGTAATCGGTGTTTCCGTCGAGGCGCGAGGGACCGAGAGCGACCGCGGCAACACTACATTGCATGCACCATGCACAGAGTGAGGCATTTGTTGGGAGTTAGGCATGGAACAGACGCATCGGGAAGCATCGCATCACTGATTAGCGAGATGCAGGATTCAAGGCAGTGTCTTGGGCACTATGCGCAAGGACTCCACTCAATGATTAAGAGAGTACGTAGCATTTGCACACACGGTACACTGAATCCAATCCAATGGACACTCAACACAGCCCCACAGTCCCTCAACTCCACCAACACATGCAATCACGCACATGCAATCATACCTGGGCATCTGTGTGATGTTCCATAGCTCATTCGCTCGGCGCAGCACGTGAGCAGGCCGTCCCTCGCCCTCACCAAACGTACCCGCCCCACCCTGCACATCAGCGGCCCCAGCAAACTCCGGCCGTGCATGCTGCTTCGTCACTTTCGAAAGGCAGAGGAGCACACGGGGCATCAGATCCTGGCATCTTGCAGACAGCTTCGCAAGAGACGACAGGACGACGCACATCAGCGCCGGCGTGTATGTCGTGTCGTTACTTGAGGTAAAGTCATCAACACCTCCCTTTGTCGTTTTGGCAGTCGAGGACGGACCCCTGAATTTGTGCATGAAAAAAGTAGATGTTGAGTGCTGCGAATATGTAGCTACAGAACACAGCGAAACACACACAGACACACAAAGATTAGAAGAAGCAGTAATTACTAGCACGATATTATCACACACCTGCAGTAAGCGGGGAGCTCCGTGTTGATCTCGTATGCAAACAGCTCGATCGCTTCATGATAGCTTGCTATTATATCCGGGGTGCACGATGCATCCACCTGGGGCGACGCTCTCTCACCCACAAGCCACACAAGCCGCATCAGGAGCCGCGCATCCCGCCGTCCACGTGACTGCCCAATAAAGTCCACAATCGGGCGGCGCAGATCGCATGCCAGGGACGGATACGCCTCAAACAAGTACGTCAGGTGGTCTGCCACAGCGGTGCACACGGCGGACCTGTATCCCTTTGAGCCATACAGCGACGCCACTCGCGACAACAGCTGCGTCACAACCGACGTGGCAAGTGCGGCGTCCCCTCCATCAGCAATCGCTTCAAATAGCGCGCCAATCAGCGACGTCGCCGTAAAAGCCGCGCCCATCGCTCGAGGCCCGGTTCCCTGCCGAGAGCTCGCCAGCCAGTCGAGCGCGCGCGATGTCGACGCCACCCCGGATTCACCCCTCTCGATAATGCCCGCCTCACACCGCGCAAGGTAAGCATCCACCGGCCTCAACAACTGCGGCCACTGATTGTGCCCCATGCCGCCCCCGGATGACACTGATAAATTGACTGTCTGGCCACCAACGCCCCCGGACGTGCCTGATGCCAGCGTGGGCCCTGACGCTTGGGCGTGGGCAAATGATGACGCTTCGCCCATGTCGCGTCGAAGCTCATGATATGCGGCGAGTGCGGGTAAGTCCAACAGCGTATTGACGACCTCTATTACAATGGAGCGACGGGCGGCCTTGTTATCCATCATTGGCGGCGCTGCCGACTGCGTGTGCGTGTCGTGTGACGATGGCGCAAAGAGGAGGCGCAGAAGCAGCGCACCCTCGGACATGAGCGTTCGCGGATGCCACGCGACCGCACGCAGGAGAATAGGGAAAAAGCGGCGTGCGATGGCCTGCGCATGCGCAGCGAGTGCCGAGCTTCCCCGCACATCGCTGGACAGGAGGGCGTCGAACGCGGCGTCAACTGCGCACGGATCAGCAAACGACGCAGGAAAGACGTCGCAGAAGAACGATCGGACGACCGACTCAGAGTCGTATGCCATCTGGTCGCCATGCACGACAAAGAAGCGAACGAGTGCGAGCGAAGATAGGGCGATTCCACTCGCGCTCGTGCCGTAGTGCGGCGACAGCGATGCGGTCCCGATAGAATGAAGGACCCCCGATGACGCCGACCGCGACGCAGAAAGAGATGGTCCCGCTGCCTGCGCGCCCGAGAGCTCGCCAGTAAGACGAGTGAACAGCCGACGAAATGTGGGGAAAACGCGCGGAATGAGGGAGGCGTCGAGGCTGCAAAGATGGTCGAGTGTGCGAATGGCCTCGACCGATGCCGCTTCACAGAGGCGCTGTAGAAAAGTAGAATTGAAACAGATGTCAGCAGTGGGACCAATTAGAGTGAAACAAAGCGGGAAGTAAAGGAGTGCGAGATGAAGGAGTCGATAAGTAATCAGAGACAGGGGCAAGGGGTGCTTGCCTTGGCACTGCCCGAGCGATATAGCAAGAAAGCACGGCAATTCAGGAAAAAAGAGCGGCGCCCTCGCCACACACACACCTTATCAGCAGCCTTCACCGACCCCTCTGACGGGCCAACACGACACTCGGATTGCTCAATTACACGCACGCAGTAGTCGTGTATTGCATTCAGCAGCCCCGGATCGATCGGTGAGTGCGCATCGACCACATTGTCTCTCGTGGGGGACGAATTGTTAATTGTGTTGAAAAATGCACTCGAAACACCACTGTTGACGCCATTGTTGACGTTAATGTTGGCGTTGATGTTGTTATTATTGCCGCTGCTGTTGAGGACCGTGTACGTCAGTGTCGAGGGACTGGTCGGCGTGCCCATCGCTGATGCAGTCGCGGAGAGCGGGGCCAATGCAGCCGGCGCAGATTGGCCTGTCACGACCGGATGTTGCCGTCTTAGCCATGCCCGGAGCATGGAGAATGCTTGCACGTTGAGGAGCTGGCATATATAAAGGTGCATATGTATGTTTGCATGTATGTGTGCGAGTAGATCGATTATTGAAAGCAAAGCTGACAGAGAGAGCGATGAGAAGTGAGCATTGCGACCCCCCG
>CALSCR010003147.1:0-19562 GCA_943704495.1 Pigoraptor chileana | reverse complement strand
GGGGGGGGAGTGGTATGAACATATGTTTCAGAAAGTCCGTCACCACTTAAGACACGCTGTCTGTCCATTATTTACATTGTGTTCACCCGTGTCGAATCATGTCGATATTGATTGCCTGCATCTGAGTAACTAACGGCCTCATCTTATCGTATGGCGCGCCATGTTTCGTGAATTTCATTTCGTTTGTCCGCACTCCTCCCGTTTTGTTCCATAATGGTGCGTGCTTGCTGAACTGCGGTCCCAATTGTCATCATCCATCATTCCATGAACCCTCCCGCCAGATCAAGACGGTGGATGTGTCCTCCCCATCCGACTGCATGGCCAAATTCTGCTCCAACAGGGACTTTGGCGGCATTGTTCTCGCCGGAATTGTGGCGGGCCGTTTTTTCTCGTAATGTGCGATCCACTTCCTTTGCATGCATCTTCAATAATACATCAGCAACGAAAGGAGTGACCCGAGCGGAGCCTGACAGCGGCCATCCCCACCCCTTCTTCAACAACGCGTGACACTTTTTGCAAAGTTGCCGTCTCAAATTTTCGGTTCGAATGTTGGAAAGCCTCCGCATTCTGCATGTAGTAACTCAGTGAAATCAGGACTCGCATCTTTTGTCAATGGTTGTGGAGAGAGAGTGGGAACGCTGTGCCGCGCCTATTTTGTCTAACCATCACTGCATTTGCCGTTCTGGGATGATGTGAGTGTGTGTGTGCTTGTGTGTGATTTCCTGTGGTGTTGGCCTGGTCGGCCTATTGTATGTCAAAGTAAAACGGTCAAATCACCAAAATAGGAGTCGAAATGTAAACAAGTCATTTATCATGGAAAAGGTCACAGTTTCTTAGTTTCTCAAGACTTTGTACACATTGTGAAGTGTTATGGTAATAGACACGCCCGGCCCGAACGCAAGTGTAGACGGCATGACAGCCGGACACAACTCTCGGCTGCAACTCGGTGTCATATCATGGCGCACACCGTCACGTGGTCGTCACTGTCTCATTCGACGAAGGAAATGTCACGGTCAACACTGTCACACTCTGCAAAAGCGCGGCACGATCACCCACTGGCTGACTGACACGCAGAGTTAGAGAGCGTGTGACGTCGTAGGCATGGTAGTATAACCGTTGCTATGTCCGGAGCGATTGCGGTGCCAGTAAAAGATGCCACCCGCAATCAAAGCCACTCCCGCAACTCCACCAATGACGCCACCAACAATTGCGCCAGTGTTGGAGCCCGAACCGCCGGCGCCCGGCTGTGTTCCATCGTACGAAGCAGACACATCGCACCGACTGCCGACCCATCCCTTCTTGCAGGGGCAACCAGCAGTACTGCTGCATGCGCCCGCAGAGTTGATGCAGTCTGTGGCGCAGTTGAAGCGACAGTCCTCGCCGTATTTGCCGCCGGCGCACGGAGTCAAGCAGTCCGGACCAGTAAAGCCGACATCGCAAAAGCATCCGCCAGCAATCATGCATGTAGGTTGCACGCAGTGAGGCCAGTTGTCTCCGCATCCCATCATTCCGCCGGGGTTATTGAGCGTACCCTTCAGGTCGACGCTACAAATTAAAATTATAGCGCACATTTATACAGTTATAATAAACTTACAGTGTGATGTGGATCTCAGTCGGTTATGAATTGTGCGTCCTCAGGACTGCATAGACTGATTCAGTCATGTTTCACTGACATGCCGTCTCTATCAGCCTGTCAATTCAGTAAACTGAAGGCGACACTCATCTGCATTGGCAGCAGTACTGCGGGCGCCAGTGCACAGAACACAGCATCTGTCGTGATGACTGAGTAGACAGATCAAATCATTGACAAGTATGACTTACATTCCAGTGTAATCGAGCTGACTGTTCTTGTAGAAAAATCCAGAAGGGAGATAGGATACCTTGGTGTTCCCAAATTTGCTGCTCAGTCGGTACAATAGAAATCCGAGTGTCAGTATTTTCCGACCACGGCAGATTAAGTCTTACACTGAGACGAGCCACGACAGGTGAGCGTAATCGATTGGTCAGGCGGTTGTACTACCGTTAAACTTGCACGGCTGCTGTAGTTAAGCGATACTGACAGTAGAATCAGATCTAATGGCACGAATACAAAAAACAATACAACTACAGTCTCAGCTTTCAGTTGTCTGACTCAATGGAAGGCACATTGATTTCTCATTCAGATACAATAAATACGGTACACAACTAATAATTATGCCGGCTGGCAAAACTCACTCACACTGTCGCGAGCTTTGGAAGGAGGTCGAATGCTCCGTCCTCAAATGACAGCGAATTGTCACAGCAGTCGCTCAGGTCCCTGTAAAAGGCAAACACGTGGACGCTGACATTAAGCGAGACCTACCCACATGCCCAGTACAACCCTATCGGATCAAACTCAGTCAGTCAGGAAGCATGGGCATGTCATAGTGGAAGAATTATGCAATCCATGACTTTGCTCTTCCGGAGTCAGTAGTCAGCGAAATAATGCCACGTTAACTGAGAGCTTCATCAATTTGAATTTACAGACTCAGTGGAGTGAGAAGTTGGGCATGACATGATAAGTTGTTATACTACAAATACATAAAATGCAGGTCATCCGAATAAGATGGTGCCGAGTTCATGTACATGTACACGTACAGCAGACTCAGATTGTCAGTAGCTTGCAGCTGCGGATTGAAAGTTCTAGACTATAATAGCCAAGTACTCATAGGTCGTACACAGCAGTATAATATAGTATAATATGAAATATACTCACAAATAAGTAAGAGCCGGCAAATTGAGGTCGCCACGTCGAATGAGCTTGAGCGATGACATATATCCAAAGTCACTGCGCAAGTGCAGAACGGGTTGAGAGTGAAGCCACCACGATCAGTTCTGGGTACACACGGCACGATTGTAGTCTAAGTTCAGCACGTCTAGAGTCAATACGGAGGATCAAACTGAAGTCATTCAATTGGTAGACACTCATGACAGGCGAGTGATTGAATTCCAACTGAACTGCGACAGTAAATAAACGATACCGAACAGATCGGCCAAGCTACCGCAGCTCTGTGCCGTCCACGGCATCAGACGCACAGACATGCCTCTCATAACAGTTTCACATTCCTAGTTTGTCTGTTCGCACTCACAGTGAAGTCAGGCTGACGAGCTTTGGCGTGAACACATTCTTCGGAAGAGTGACCATGAACTTGCAGTAATTCAATGAACTGCACTGATGAAGAAGGCGAATGGAATCAACGGACAGTCACAAATTAAGTGCGACATCTCATTCGCGTGCGTCATGAAACTTGTTGGACAATCGCTTCTCGACTGCACATCCCCTCCTTTGCGTCCGGCTGGCAGATGGCGATCCCGAATGATAACAGCACAGTCAGTCGCACAATCTCACGAATTTCGATTCAGTAACATTACAGTGATCCTGTGGATGCCATCGTGTCACGAGACATATAAACTGTGTTGGAGAGTTCAACTTCGCACTTACAGTGACTGGAGATTAATCAGCTTGTCGAAAATGCCCGCAGGAAGGGTAGTTGGAGTCGGATCGCCCTCCAGGCCCTTCTCGTATTCGAACGCCCTGTCAATATGAAGTGGATCACGCAAGTTTAGTAGTAGTCGACACAGTCACTTCTCAGACAATGAAAGGTTTGTGCCACGGAGCATGCAGCTACGTTAGCACATGCCCTTCGGTTAACAGACCTAGCATAGTGCGTCACAAGATTGCGGTTGCGGCCGTGACTGACACAGCCGTGTACAATAGCCGACACTTAGTACTCACAGTGATTCGAGATTAGTGAGAGGGTCGAACACCCCGGGTCCAATTTCCCGCAAATTGTTGTTGAAAAGTATTTCCCTGCATGTGTCAAGTCAATGCACAACACCAACACAGCAGCGTTCAGTCAGGACATATCACACGCCGGCAGCACCGCGCTGATAGCCGGCATTGGCGCAGAAACCGTCAGGCGGAACTAACACATAGCAAATGAGTGCACCAGCAAAGAACCAAAGACAGGGCGGTAAAAGGGCTGCAAGCTGAGCTGCACTGGCAATCATGACAGCAATTAGAAAATAAGAAAACAGCTGTGCAGAAGGTGCATTTCAAAGGGTGTTCGTAGTAATCACTGCAAGACTGGAAACTAATACATGTCGCCGAGGGGCGCATGCTTGTCCAGGGACGTGAAGGTCAATGTACGGATCATTGAGTTGATAGTCGCACTAGGCCAACTGAATGCACGGCAAGCCATGTCACTTACAGTGTTGTGATACTAAGTGCGCCACCGGCATTGAACTTGTCGTAGCTGCAGGAAACAAGGAATCCGTCCGTGCACGTGCAAAACTGGAACACGTTGGTGTCTCCGGCGGAAGTTGGAACATGGCAGGGTCCCGTGACGGCCGCAGAGGCGCCACTGGCACACACAACGACCAAGCTCAAAACACTGCACACGACCAGCACATGCACAGCACTGAAGCGCCATGCCGCAGCGCAGATCCGGCGGGATTCCATTTGGAGGACAAGACGGTTCGGAAACTGCATGCACACAGCCCATTTTGCACAAAAGCCAAGCATGCAGTGCGAGTGGTGGAGGAATTGAAAGTGAGTGAAGGCAACTACGCAGCGGCGACAAATGACCTTCAACTAATCATGTAAAAGTTCTACGTGTACAATATGTCCATCTAATGATCACCGGGATAGTGAGCCATCAGATGCACTGGTCTCACGGACGCTTAGGTGGTTTCATCACAGTACAGCGGCGTTAGTAATCGGAACGGCTAGCGCGGTCAGTGGCCCATGGCAACTGAAGTAATAGTACAAGTACAGTTTTGCCTACACCACGCTGAACCAGCAGTGCCCCACATCAGCGCCATCAGAGGTGAGGGCGGGCAATGTTGTCGGTATTATTATAATGGACATAACCGACAATTGAAAGGAGTGGCGAACGGAAAATTGATGCACAACACATGTAGCCCGCCTGCACAGCAGTGAGATGATCAGGCTCTAATTTCCGCCATGATTTCGAACATTGTTGGACATACATGGAACACATGCACCACAACCACTGCGAACAGCACCTTAAAATTGGGCGAACGATTCAGATGTCTTGAGTCTTGCACAACGTTCAAATCTTTGAAATAGATCAGTTGATGCCTGATCTTTGGAAGTATGACTGACCGACTGCGGCAGACCAGCAACGGCCACTCAGCGCATCCTGAGCGGCCCCGTGATCGAAGATCCTGAACGCCACGGTAGCCGAGATGCATGGTGTGCTGTCGATGGAAGATGGGGCACACTGCACACTGAAGATGCAACACATAGAGTGAGGGTACAATGAAACGCAACACAACACGGCTTCCGACAACAACAACAACAACGCCATTTTAGTGAATGGAAATAATATACATACACATTTTAATACTCAGAGTGGAAATAACGCGGCATCTCATAGTGATTCTATTATTAAGGAGCGTTAAAAATTAAACGGGAAAATCGATTTTCGACAGCTTAAAATAATTAATTGCCGGTACTCTTCGGACCGGCTGCACAAAACTACCGATCTCGACTGATGCAGCCGACAGATCTGCAACTGACACACAGGGGTTATTAGAAGCCTCACCACAACGACATGCATCACAGCAAGGGGTTATGAGGAGCAGCCAACCGCAACGACATGCATTACAGCAAGGGGCTATAAGAAGCCTCGATGCAGCCAACCGCAACGACATGCATCACAGCAAGGGGTTATAAGAAGCTCGATGCAGCCGACTAGCCACTGACATGCGTGACAGGCAAGGGATTATAAGAAAGCCTCGATGCAGCCGACTGCCACTGACATGCGTGACGGCAAGGGGTTATAAGAAAGCCTCTCTGACAGTGAGCACAGTTCAGTTGCCCGTCAAATGCTGCTCACTGCAATTCAGAGAACCCACTCGGGCCTGCTTGGTGATCATCCTCTAGGCGACGGCGCGACGCATTGAGGGGCTTTCTTGAGGACGGAATTAAAGCTGCGGCTGTGAAGAGAGGTACGTACCATGTCTGCAAGTTTGGCTGTCGCTGGGCAGTCTCGGGAAGCTGGAGAAGATTGCGGATGCGTCTCACATACCTCGGCGCACATCGCCGTGATTCAATTGCTGTTTAATTAGAGGTGTCTCACCCACATTATGCAAAGCGTTCACTGCCATTGACACTGCGCGAGGGCGCCTTCCCAATAAAGATTCCCGGGCTATTAAAAACCCAGTACTGAGCCGGCGGGACTAGCAATACCGAACCAGTCTTGAATCAGCGAAAAGTTATACACAAAATAACTGAGGGCATATGCGCACACACTGCGAATATCAACCCTCTGATCTGTCGCTGTCAGCGGCAAGTCATTCTTGCACTGTAATGCACCGGCATCACTTTAGTTGTTGTGCAAAATCGCCGCGTTCCTAGTAGACTCATTCGTTGTTCTTGGGATTTCAGCCCATCTGTCATCGCGTAAATTCGCCAACGGGTCACGTGGAGACACCACCGGCGCATCGTGTTCACGTGCGGCAGATACCGGCGGTGGGATCGTGTGCGTTGCAGTCGTTGCTGGTGGAGGATTGCGGTTGTGGTCGCTGTCGGACGCTTCTCTGACGGCCGCTGACGGCGCCGGGTCCTGTGCTGGGCTCACTTTTGCCATCTTACGGATCACGCGCTGCATATTTGATCGCATGGCACGTTGCATCGCAGTGAGTCGACCGTCCTTTCCATCGGCGTTATGCCGATTGTGGTTGTGGTGATTGTGGCGGGGCTTTTGATGCTGTTGGTGTGTGGGCGGTCGAAAAGCATGCGCACGTCCCGCCGATGAATGGACCGATGCGCCGGTCTTTCGGCGGTGGCGCCTCCACAAGAAGTAACACACGGTTGCCAATGCGACGCCGGCAACGCCGCCTGCGATGCCCCCAATAATCGCCCCGAGGTCCGTGCTGCTCGTACCGCCCGAGCCATTCGACGACGAGAGCGAAACGACCGCCGTTGTGCTGCCAGAGCCTTTATAGAGAGCCGAGGATGCCAAAGCAATAATACAATGGGGTGGTGGTTGTGTGGGTTGAGATTTAGCTTTTTGGGTCGTCGATGTGATATTGAAACAGCAGAAAACAATACATGCGCGAAACCGGAAGACTGCATCACATCAGCACACATCACGGCATAGATTGACCCCCCGCCTCCTTAACCCAGAAAGACAACTGTCGCTATCATGACGAATGATACATATTAACTACGTCATCGAATTGGGGCTGCACCCACTTGTGGGAGAGGGCGTAGAGATCACAGCGGAGGTGGTTGACAACGGCCGTGACGACGGCCCAGACGTGCTTGCTGCAGACGATGCACTTTTTGCGACTGTGGTTATTGTAGGCAATACCGAAGGCTGTGGCACTGCCGCATACACCTATGCACAGTGAATGTCACGTGTGCGCAATATGCAAGTCGAGAACGCGAGCGGTTAGTCGAAGAAGGCAAATCGCATTGCAAGAGACACAAGTAGCAGCAGAAGCTGCAATAGTGCTAGTACTTCGACTTGCCGACGAAGTGAGAAAACCGCGTAAAGGCTGATAAGGACGAGGAAGATGGGCAGACTATACACAGCCGCAAACAGCAAAATAGACAATCAAACGGCATCTCACCATTCGCACAACCGTGGATGACGACGCGCTGTTAGATGCCGTCAGCGACACCTGATAGGCCCCGGGTGCCGCGTATGTGTGCGCCACAAAGTTGGACGTGGTATTCACAACAGTTCCGTCCCCAAATGCCCACGAGTATGTCGGCGATCCAGTCCCAGCGCCTGAAAGCGACTGCACATACAGTGTGACGGTTGTGTTTGCAAAGGAAGCCAACGGCACGCCGGTGGTGGGGGTGACAGCTGCAGACGCATCCGGCGCACATCCCACGCCAAACAAGTAAGGCCCACGTGACGATCCACACGCAAGGACGGGCGAATCCGAGAATGTAAGACCACGGACGGGGAGCTCTTTCCTCTCTCCAAAGTCGAAGATGACGACAATTGGCCAGTGATCCGATGTGACACCGTTGAACGCGTCGTGCTTTTGGTACGCATCGACAGAGACAATCCTACTCCACAATTCATCCGAGACGAGAATATGGTCGATGAGACCCACTTTTGGCACTCCCCTGTCGTAATACGATGAGCTGAAGCGCCGCTGTTTTGGGATGAGACTGGCGACGTTGCGGAGAACGGGGCTAGCATCCGTGTTGAGAGTGGTTCCCCTCAGTATGGACAGGGCACGTGACACCGGGACATTGCTGTCAGAATCCGTCACATTGTCGTCGTAATCGTTGAGGTCGCCTTCAGATCCGATGCCCCGTATATATATATATATATATATATATATAAAACAACACGACCACACAGAGAATGAGTTTAGTGCATTTGTGGTCGTTGACAAAACAAATGTGTGCATTATGTGCGAATGTGCGTTTGATGAGTGCGTAAAGACGGTGTGAGAACATGTTGGAGGTATCTAGGAGTGATGACGGAATGCGATTGTGTGTGTGTGTGTGTGTGTGTGTGTGTGTGTGTGTGTGTGTGTGTGTGTGTGTGTGTGTGTGTCAAAGCACAGAAGGGAATGACATCAACTACACACAAAATCAGTCATGCAATGTGCGCTCGGTTGTATCATCTGCCGCTGTGCGTGCATCGTTGTCTTCACAATCTCTCACACCACATTGCTCCCACTACAGGCATGTGGACATACAAATCAAACCATACTGTAACCATTGCTATTATTGGAATAAACACAACACAACACAACACAACACATCAAACCACACTAGAGCACAACACAACATAACACAAACACAAACACAAATCAAAACACGAAGTCGCACTTACCAAACATTATCACGGCCTTCGATACACCGTCAGCAAGGCTCGCGGAGAGAGATTTTCGAAGATTAATCGCCTGTCCTTCACGCTGTTGACACGACGGCGGATCGAACGGGAAGGCCTTCAGATGCGTTCCGATAAGTCGTATCGGAATCGAAGGCCCCCCATTTCCAACGGTCGGCGCAATCTCCGTGTAGTAATTTTTGGAGACGCTGGTGGTTCCAGACGACGACGCGTTGCACTGACTGCCGGGGACAGGAATCGCGGTTGTGCCGCTGTAAAATGAGAGAGATACCTGGGGATCAACCCTCGTGAGCAGTGCCACGTGCTGGTTTGTGGCCGTGTCTGTGTTTCTACTAACGTAGTAACGGTAGCCCATTCCTGACAGCCGCGAGTTGAGCTGTTCGAGAATGTAACAGTCCTCCACCTCGACGAGGTTAAGAACATCCGCATCGAGATCCCTGTGTGTATGTTCGTGTGTGTATGTACGTGTGTGTGTGTGTGTGTGTGTGTGCGTGTGCGTGCAACGGAATTGTCAACAAATCCAGGCCTAATCATTCTTGTGGTACTTGGGTGTACATGGTAACCCTGTGAAAAATAGTCTTTTTCAAAACCACATGCGAAAGACCACCCCTTATACGCACCGAATGATTTCAGCCACAGCATCGAGATGTGCATTGACTTGCGCTGCTGTCGTCCAAACGCTCATACCAAGGCATCCCGACGCACCCGTGTTAGCCGTGCACTCTGGCCGAAAACGGAACAAAAATTCTGCATTAAATTGTGCGACAATCAGAGCATTCTTGTTCGGTCGACGATCGCCCGGTGACGATGGAATAGCTGGACAGATTGCGCAGGCAGATGACGGATCCGTGCACACGCCTTGCGCATAAGCCATTTCGATGCACACCGCCGCCACCAATAGTATGCATACTGACAAAGCAGCGACAGAATATAGAGGGTTCGCTTTGGAGTCTGGACGCATGCGGGAAGCGCCAGTCCACGGATGAAGGTGTGACAACTCTATGACTCTCATCCTGGGGCACACGCGCAAGCACAATCCAGATGATGGGGCTTCTAGTGCATTCTACGTCGGCTTACATAATGAGACAGAGGGGGCAGACGTCTTTTTTCAACTCTGCATCTCAAAAGCGAATAAATGGAGAATGAAGGGGAATTAAAGGCATTTTAAAGTGGGGATGCACTCGCTGACTGCCAGTCTGTCACTACTACTCAGGAACCAGAAAAAGTATTTCTCGGCACTGCACTGTCCGCCCAGCAACGGATCCAAAATAGCCCACCCGGATGCGCAGCCTGCGACATCCGACAGGCTTCTTAGACTGCACAGTTGCCGCGGCATCAATGGAGTCTCTAAAAAAACCAAGAGATGGAACTGTCATAAAGTGTTTCTCCATTGGTTTCGATTGTGTTTGTCAGTCGGCACAGTCAGTGGAGTGAGTGAACGCCTCACGATCGCCCGAACACCTCTGCCCGTCGACGCACGCCCACTGAGGGTGACAACTGGAATAGATCCAAATGCCTGTCACAAAGGACATAGTGCCGTACGGCGAGGTCAAAGTCAAGCTATGTTTTTAAGTTCATATATACGGTGCGAGAAACCACAAAACAATCACATAGAACTGGTGCTCTGTCGCGGTGAATGGTCCTAGCAGTCACCTGGCGATGGCACACGTTGGCACTTCTGAAACACACACACAAACATTGCCACACACAACACACACGCGCAAGTAACAGAAACACGCAGCACGGCAACGCAACACAGTAATCATACAAACGAACAAACAATCAAAAAATCGCATTCACGCGCGCATAATGGAAAGAGTCGATCCAAATTGACAAATAATGGTCACAGCGGAGGCGGCCTCGACGTCGACGCCTGTCTGCCACGTGCAACACAGGCGGCGTTACGAGTGGCCTTGTTGTACAGAGCTCAACTTCAAATGTGCCGCAGACGCATTTTGTGACGCGGACTCATCAGCTCCCGCGACGTCTCCAGATCCCAACGCACCGTGCGATGGACCCACCAAAGGCGCCGCGCCGTGTCCGTGTGTGCCAGTGAGTGATGCTGATGCGACAACTGGAAGAGGTGGCGCATTCTCTATTTTGGGCAGCTGCCGCGGACGCACACCGGGCGACGCCACAATGCTCACGGCCTCCTCCGCCGGCACGTGATCCAGCGTGCCGTTTGCATGGACATCCACGTGACCGATGCGAGAGCCGTCACTATCACTGTCATCTTCCTCCCGTGCTGCATCCTGTCCACTGCCACTCACGTGCCCTCCATCGCTGGGGTCCATTTGCACGGGCCACGCTGACGATGAAGACACATTGGTCGAATGCTTGTCCGCGTGACCCTCTCCGCGCCTCACTTCTTCCGTTTGCTCCGCACACACATCAATGTCAACCTTGTGGTCGCCATCTATCTGTTCCGTCAGTTTTCCAACACAGGGCTCACAATCGGCTGAGTCCTCACGGACGGTCTCAAGATTCGACTCGTCAGTGCCTTCGCCCGTCGCCAGCGAAATGTCCTCAGCAGAGTCTAGGCGTCGGCTACGCCACAACACGGACGCATAATACTCGCCCCCATTGAACGCGCATCCAAATCCGACAAGCGCGAGATAAATAGTGTTGAAGTTCTCGTAGCGGTAATAAAGAATCGTGGGCGCCATTGTGCACAGAGCCAGTGTCCAGCCAGAAACATAGTAAAACAGGAGCTGCTTGTACCGCGGTGCTGCGGCGAGACGTCGAAGGTACGCAATCGGCGACTTCGGCCATGATGCAGATAAGTAGTTGAAGCTGTAGAGATAGCGCGGATCCGCACGCAGTTTTGGGTGAGGAATGGCTTCGACATAGATGAAGTAGACAAAGCTGTGACCGATAAAGAGAACCATCGGTGCAGCAAGTGTCCACACCATGGACGATGCGCAATCACTGCCAACGCATACGTCGTAATGGCTGTTCGGTGCATGCCATCGTAACGAGTAAACGACAATCGGCGGAAGCACGTGAATGTATACGCTCGTGCACTTGTCGAGCGACGTGAGGACGAGGCTGTTCTTGAAGATGAAAACCGCCGTTGCGAGTGGTCCATTTGCGAGAGCAAAGATGACGGAGAAGAGCCTCGGTTCCCGCGGAAAGGCGTATATGTACAATATCAGCAGTGTGTTTCCAAGGTAGCAAAAGTCGATGCAAAAGTGGTGCCACCGCTTCGAGTAATAGTAAAACCAGCGGAACGCCACGAGAAGCACAACCGATCCGGAGTAGAAATGAGGCAAAACAACCGGTCGCACAAACAAACAATAGGCGAGCGTTATGAAAACACTGACGGCAATCGCATATCCGATGCGAAAACGCCTCCGGAAACGAGCTTTCTCTGCGAGATCCTCCGGAGGAAGAACGACAGTGCATGCCGCAGTGACCGATTTGCGCCCAACCGGAGTTGCGAGGAGAATATCGAGCCGCTTTGTGCCCTTTTCCTTTTGCGTTGCGGGATGCACGCGAGCGGGCATCTTAACGCAGGCTCCGTGGGTTCGTGGCAGTCAGAGTTGTCCCAGCTTTCACGGCAGGGTTTGGAATTTCCCTGTCTACTATTGCGTCTGAGAGTCACAAGGCTGTGCCATCTTGCGAGGTGATTTGTTTTGCGTTGTCGTTTGATCTCCCAAAAAAGAGGTCAGAGGCAATATATGTGCTCAATCACCCAATGGAGTAGCTGCAAGAACACTTTGCATGGATACTTTACGCAAGTGATTTCGCATTGAATCAGTGCTGATCTATGGCTATTATTGACTGTTATATCTCCGACACTGATGAATGGTTTCCATGGTGCAGAGTCGCCGAGATTGCGTTTAGTGATTTCATTGGCTGATGCCGCAGCCAATCAAAATGCATTCAGTGTCAACGCAGACAATTACCGGCGTTTGTGGTGGAAAGAAATATCGTCCCTCTAATCTCTCTCCGAAGGACCACACTTTTAAGTGTTTCTGACGATATTCTCGGTCGTTCTCAGCTTCCTGATATGTCCTCCGCATCAGTGGTCGGCCACATGTGCACGGAGGTACTAAATCGGAACGGGATGACGGCTCATAGTGTGTTGCCCCTCAACGTTGATTAAGCGCCGATTCCGTTCGTGTTGTGATTGGTGGTTGTGCTTCCATCACTCGCCTGAAGGGTGTCACCGACTGCGCACGAAAGGACCAAAAGACACACCGACGAGTCAGGGCGCGAGAATTATGCATTTTGGTTTTGACTGAATTCACCAACATTACCGCTTCTGTTTTTTGTTGTTGATCTGTACATGTTCTTGGGAACAGTTTGGTATTCTGACCACCCAACACAACAGCAAAATCGGACAAACAAGTTTGAAGGATATTAGCCCACCTCGTTGATGAGCCTCTGGAGCGCTGTGGATAGCTTTGATTTCTCCTCCAATTCCTGCAGCTCAAACACAGCATCCCCTGCGTGCAAGAGGACAGGCGTGTGTACTTCGTTACCACGATAGTTTATCCACGATTCCAACGGGAAAGAATCTTCATCATGGTGGGCTGAAGAGTTCAATCAAATTTTACGTCGTCCTTCGCAAGATAACTGGCAATACAATGTCGCTCTGAACGTTCGTGCTCAAGACTTAAACAAAATTGTTAACGAAACATACATAAAAATGCAAGGACAAATACCCACGGATGCGACGGTTGGCGTCATCGACCGCCCTCACAACCTTCTCGAGTTCGGCGCGTGTCACAAAGAGGGGATCTGCCATTATTGGAACGCTCAAATCAATGTGACAACCCGCGCAGATTTTAACCACTATTTCAAATGCAGAGTAAGGAGCTTTTAAGAACCTTTAGTTTTAACGCATAAGCAATTAGAAGTCGCATCGTTTCGGTAATCAGTGAGAATCTGAGTGGCTGCATCGGTGGAGTTTTTAGTTTTCCCGCCTCTTTTGGTGACGCCATCTCCGTGCGTCATGTGACGTCCCACAAGATTATCCGACAGGTAGACTGATTTCCAGTTATCATATTTTACGTTTTACCATGACAATTCCAATATAATTATACCGGCTCAGTGCGGAGCATCCCCACTCACTTTTGACAGGTCCTTTGACACACGCGCCCACCACAGACTGCATCACCCAAGCAGTGAGACAACACCAGATTGTAGTTGCACAACACCAGTGCGTGGACAGCCTTGTCACATTACATCCTACATAAAGTGCTTGAATACAGATCTGGATACTTAGCTACCGTATTATGTATCCACGACCGCCGGCGCCGGGGTAATCCGAGTAAAACGGCGGCGGGCTAACTAAAATCTCTCATACAATACTGAGCCGCGCCATTTGACCGACGTGAAAACTGCAACACACCCGGAGCCGGGTCTCTTTACGCCAAAGGCATCGTCGATCAGTCACACGGCAGTGCTTAAACGGCGCGTTTATCTCCACGTGGAGTGCCAGGCCGTTCAGATCCCACGCCGCCGGACTCATTGACATTCATGCTGCAGCTGGCTCCCGTGGGACATCCGTCGCAGAGGATTCATTCCTGTGCCTTCATTGTCTTTACTCCCCCGATCAACGCCTCAACACGCCTTACCGAGCGTCAGATTTGGGCTACCAACACTATTGTGGGATATCCGTCGTTCACGTCGCGCCAGTGTGAGACATCCGATATAAATGTTCACTCCGCGTGGGGGCGTGCTGCGTGGCGTGAGTCGCCGGTGCGCATCTCCCCGAATAACTACGCTGACGCTTGTGGCGGTGGGACTGTTTGCCTATGCCATGTACGTCGGGATTAGTCAACCGGACTCTGAGAATGCGAATATTGCGACGAACGAATACGAGGAAGAAGCCGACGACGACTTGAGGCCAAATGCGATGGTCGAGGAGCCCATCGGTGATCTTTCGGATGTGGATGTCGGCTCGTATAATGAGGACTCCGATAAACCAATCGCCGCCGCCGATGGTGATGACATCGGACGCGGAGAGGGCATTCGAGAGCTGTCGCAAGATAAGATTGAGTTGGACGCTCTTCGTAAATCGCTGTCTAAATTGAATCTGGCGGACAAAGACGACTCGGCAAACGCGCGCGTGCGACGGGGTCTGATTGAAGTGCTGGAAAGGCCGCTGTACAAGGAGCCCGCAAAGCCGTGGTTGATTGCGGAGAAGATGGCGGAAGAGTATACTTTCCTCTCTCTCGTTGTTGACATTGGGAAGTACTCTCGGCGCGTGCTCATTCTCGTCGGTTGTGGATCCAAAAACCCCGCCAATCCATCCGAGTTGCTGAGCCCTGCCTGGTTCGAAAAGCACTATCCGTCGTTCAATTCTCATCCCTTTGACATACACGTGATCCAACCGGATCCAGATGCCGCAGATCGCATGGACGCATTTGTGTTGTCGCGGACCGCAAAGGGCGTGCGGTGGCCGCACACGCTTACCGTCCATCGCCTTGGCGTGCTAGAGGGGGCGCGGCAGCAAGAGGGCGTGCGTATGTTCACAATCGTCGATAGCGAAAGCATTGGCGACGAGGAAGAGTCGCGCCATGATCCGCTTAGCGATCTCCACGCGATGGAACATTCGCGCCAGGTATCTGCAAATGGCATTAATCTTGATGCGTGGATCAAGACCGTCGTAAGCGAGGGGGATCTGTGCATTCTTGCGATGGACATAGGTGCGGCAGAGCACAACCTCTTTGGCGAAATCTCGGAAACGACGACGGAGGATCGCGGAATCGATCGCGTGACAGAGTTGTTTGTCGAGTCGCATTACAACCGATGGTTGAAATCGGCGCCGTTTCGTGCGTCCGTTCCATTCACCTTTGCGCAGTCGGCGACGCTGATTGACTTGCTGCGGAACGAAGGCGTGCCTACTCACCAAGTCATTCCTGGGTCCGGACACTAATTAATGAACAAATTAAAGAGAAGTGATTTAACCCCCATGCCGCTGATGGAATGACAGTAGCACTGCAGGTGGAAACGGCTAATTCTTCTATGTCCGTGGATCGGTTTGTTGCATGACCATGCGAGCGTCGTGTGTCCGGGACGGAGCGTTCCAGTGTGTGTGTGTGTGTGTGTGTGTGTGTGTGTGAATTAATGCCGCAATATTCTGAAACCTGTCTGTTTAGGTGGGCCACTATCAGTATGGTCCCCCACTGATACACACCTGCAGTCTCCCGTTGCAGACATGTAAGGACGACACAAGTGAAGATTAGCAACTCATTCGAGGACACATGACTTTCGCACTTGCATTTCCGCAGACAATCGCACACACACACACACACTGCATTTGTCGATGGAAAAGTCGTACAATTGGCCAATTATTCCGGTTCAAGCAATTGCCACACATCGCATATTGTAAAAGTGAAAAGTTGCACGCCTTCGTCGCCAACAAGCGACAAAAAAAGCGGCGACTATTGTGTGTATTTGTGTTACTTCAGCGGATGCTCCACAGGGCCTTGACGCCTTGTGTGATGCCCACATCGTGCACGTTGAAGTACACGAGACCCACGACGGTCGCGAGAGTGAGCACACGGAGACCGTTAATTGCAATTGTGTTGGCTGCATACAATCGGAGGTGGACACGGAATTGGGGGCGCGACAGCGGGGAGGAGGAGTGAGAGAGGGAAAGTTAATAAGGCATGTCCGCATTGGTATGAATGTGTATTTGCCTGTGTGTGCATGGGTATGTGTATGTGCGTATTATGTTGCGCAATCCACATGAATAAATGTATGTGTGTGGGTACATGTGGGTGTGTTTTGAGTGGTGCACGTGTGTAAAACTGTACACATGTCTGAGTGTGTCGTGCGCACACTTAATACAATCGTTGACTTTGCGCCTATCTTTCGCACAAACAGGAAAACAAGCAGAAGGGGCGCAGAAGGGCACACTCAAACACACCCGTTTTGCCGGGAACGTAATCAATGAGAACCTGCTCGAGACCCCAGTGCCCGTGGAGAGGGATCTATGTTGTGTGTATATGGATGCATGTGTGTGTGTGTGTGTGTGTGTGTGTGTGTGTATGTGTGTGTGTGTTTGCAGTTCAACGGGGTCAATAATGTAAGGTGACAGTGGAAATTACGACAACTAAAAATCGCCCTCTCTCCATCTGTACACACAGACACAAACATTTCGTATTCCCTTGGGGAAAAACCGCACAAACACATAAAAACATGAAAACGACAAACATCAATCGCGTCAGCACAGCGCATGTGACACAAGGGGATGCACTCACAACAACGGCAAGAGCGAGGTCGATGCCCGTGCTGGGCACAAAAGCAGCGGCGGGAATAAGTCCCAGGAGACCAATGCTCACAACACGCTCCGCACTCCAGTGGGCGGAGGACTTCATGCCCGATGCTGCGGGATGCGGGAGAGGCATGGGACATGAGCAAAGAAAGAGGGAAGGAGACGAGACATGAGGAGAGAAAGAAGGAAGGAAGGGGAGAGAGACGGAGAGACAGAGAGAGAGAAGAGATGCAGGATTCAAGTCAGTGTCTGCCCATGGTCTCTACAATACAAAGCGAGTCACGATAAGCTGTGATCACTATTCTGAGAGTGTCTAAAAGTAGCCGTAACCACTAAAAGTTACAGGAGTCACAATTTATATGCGCCTAATCAAATATAAACAATCAAAAGTTGAATGTCGCGTCCGAATATAGTTGCTTACAAAGCAACCAAAAAAAGACGACAAACGCATGAGGATCACACACCGGGGGCTGCGGATGAGGCGTGCCGCCGTGCGACCAAGGCGGGGGCGACAAGAGAGACGGCGGGGCGGGCTGTGGCAGAGGAGGCCAGGCGGACCACGGTCGCTGCGAGTAATATTGGAACGACATAGGCACGGTAAGCACATAAACGTATGTCAGTTGTGTGTGTGTGTGTGCGTGTATGTGCGACGAGTGTATATGTTTGGTATGCGCGTGCATTACAAGTACATCTTACTGAAAAGTGCATATGTGTATGTGTTTGCATGTGCGTCCGAAAGAGAGAGCTACGGTTCGATGCGCAAAAAATGTGACTTGCGGTGCATGAACAGACCATTGTTACAACCGTCACTTCTTAGTTACATCTCACGTAACTTTCCACCACGCACACACAAATAATGGACAAGAACGTGACACAGTAACCAAAACAATGCGAACTAGAGAGCACAGAGGCGTGCTTTTGTTTTTTTGCATGATTAGAAGGCAAGAATCCATAACGCCACCCCACCCATTCGAAGTGCTCCGGTTCGCATCATTTTCGTGCGGGAAGTAATCGAAACAATCCAAAAACAATCGCGATAACGAAAACAATAAACACTCAACACAAATTCTAATGAACCACTTTAAGATTAAATGGAATACCCGTCCGCATGTGTGTGTGTGTGTATGCATGCAGACTGTGAGTGTGTGTGTCAGCGTGCCTTTGTCACATAGTCCCACCCCGGATGTGAAACCATGATCTGTGAGTCACACGCACGCACACACACACACACACACACCACACACACACCACACACAGATACACTACTCACACGCACATACACTGCCCGATTCAACGCAAACAAGTTCTATTTCACGCTCGTGCATAACCATATAGTAATTCTCGATCAGTATTTGTTCTTTTGCTGCTCTGCTTTTGTGTCGTGTGAGAGATATTTTTTGAGAGAAAAAAATGCTTTCGATTGCGGCGAGGTCTGCCAAGACGGTCTGCAGGTGCGTGATGGTCCAACTCGTACGGGATTTCAAACCACTCGTAACTTTTCTCACTATACTTGTAATAAGAATAATTGTAGTTTATCGCATCATTTTTAGTTTGGGTTGTGCGAATGTTGGTTGGAATGAGTCGGTGGTATGCTCTCAATTGGGTTGTTCTTTGCTGTTTTGTATCGTGCATGTGCGTGCGTGCGTGCGTGCGTGTGTGTGTGCGTGTCGTGCTTCACGTCGGTTATGCGTTGCAATAATACTAGTTGGGGATTTGGAGTTTATGTATTGCAAGGGCATTGTGGCTTGAGCACCGTTCGTGTTCATTTGGTGTGTGACGAGTCCGCAACGACAATGTACCGAAAGCACATGTTCTCATCCACAACTCTTATTTCACACACACACACACACATACACACACACACACACGCGCGCGCGCGCGTGCTTGCATGCATACAGGCGGCCACAGCTTTTCCAGCCGACTCGCTTTGCGAGCGGATCCACGACGGCGAGCCCTTATTCAAAGCCGTTCTTTGAGAAGGTTCGGCCGCTGTTCATCAAATGGATGCATAGCTCATTCTTTTGCTCTGAATGCCTTTTGGTTTGACGTAATCAGTGCTGATTTGTTGTTGTGCATCTTTCAGTGTTTGGAAAGTGCCGTGTTGTGTGTGCCGCAAATTAGCAAACGACAGCCGACGACATGGCTTTAATTTTTACTTTCTTAGTGTAGCTGATTGGCGTTGCGTTCATTGTTAATTGCGTTTGCTTGTGTGTTTGTTTATGTTTTTTGTTTTTGTTTGTTTGTATTTTCAGAATGCACTCCTCAACAGGCCCATGTCGCCCCATCTGACGATTTACAAGCTCCAGCTGACGTCAATGCTGTCAATCACCCACCGTGGCACTGGCATTTTCCTCAGCCTCGGTGGGTCTGCAGTAGTTTGTCTCTTCACATACACACACACACACACACACACACACACACACACACACACACACACACACACACACACACACACACAC